>VUQK01040300.1:9316-20353 GCA_015106715.1 Bujurquina vittata
AAGAGGCCTGGTCCCGCTATATGTCTGTAGCCTTCATGTATCAGGGGAAAACAAACAAACAAACAAACAAACCCCCCCGTTTGTTTCAATATCACTGCAGAGCATCAGGGCTTGGTGAATTAATTCAAAGCAGAGCCGCAGAAAAATTGGCCAAACGGGTGCTGACAGGGGCTTTTGCATCCATAAGGCTGACTCCCGGATTAAAGCCAATCTGTTAAGGGAGGGTAAACCGTGTTGGCCTTCGGCAACAGCCCTCCCTCTGCGTGCTGCCAGGAAGACCCTCAGTTTTTTTTTTTAAAAAAAATTGCGCTGTGAATGGGATGGACATCGGATCCATGGCTGGGTTTTGGCCGGTAGAGGAAGGTAAAGGAGGAGGGGTGACTAATCGCAGAGGGGTGGAGGAGGAGCAGGGTGAAGGATATTTCTGTGTGTATGTACGTGTGTGATGGGATATGTGAGACAGGAAGGAGATAAATTAACTGCCTTCGTAATTGAATAAATCAGAGGTTATTAATTTATCTCCCGCTGGAGAAACCTCATCATAGGCATGTTAGTCTTCATCTTTAGCACAAATATGACAGAATCCATCTTATTTTTTCAAATCTGATCCAGAGTGGAGCATTTTAGACACTCCCCTCCACTGCTGTTTTATTATTTTATTTTTTTACCTAACCAGGAGCCTCCTACCACTCCCTTTCTTCATCTGTATCTTGTTCCACGGACCCCATTCAGTGGCTCAGGCACCCAAACAGTCTTGTCCACTGATTCCAATGCCAGTATCCATCCTCTCCAAGCTACTTATCCTCCCCCATCTTAAGTTAATCTGATATGGGTTTAAATGCCTCTCACATTGGCAATGATGTCATGCAATTTATTAGTGTGTGTGTGTATTAGTGGTTGTGTGGGTATATGTGTGGGTACTAGAGCTATGGGAATCACTGCTGAACATACTTCTTTTGTAAATGCATGACATAACCACGATAAGCCTTCAGATCATCACTCAACTACATCAAAATGCAACAACCAACTCTTCTGCTTCGTTTCCCAGTCTGTCTGTATTATATTGATCATAGCATTGATTCACAGACCACCATAAATCAGCCTGCAGCCCCACACTGCACAGACTATGAAAGGCTACATGAGACCTGAAAATGGAGTGACTTATTGAGTTATGCTGTTCAGACCCTGCAGACGTGCATAAGCTGCTACCCAGAAACATGACTTCATACAGTGGGGTGCTGAGTAATCAGTCTTTCTGGGAGGTGTCTGTCCAACATCCACTTAGTTTCTTTGCTAGTCTGCTTTCATTGCTCCAGCTCTCAGTCTTGCACTCGTGCATTCCTCCATTTGTGTCGCTACCCCCCAAAACCAAAAAAAGAGCAAACAGCTGACCTCTCTCTCTGTCTCCTTCTCTCAACCCAGGCAGAAAATGTGATGGCCAGCCAGCCAAGCATGAAATATCAGGTGGTATTAGACTACTGTATACTGCATAATCATACTGGCCTGGTTAGTAGTAAATTATGGCAGTTGTAGTGACACTATGCACTCTAAATATGAAAACAACCCAATCACAAACAAACCACATAGTTCTGACAACATTAGGTTACTTATATTGATCCTACATATAAGTAACCTATGTCCTTGTGAGATTAATTTCTACCATTGTGTAAATACTGCATATAGAGCAGTAAATGTAGGTGCATCATCTACACCTGAACTGGCTTCCATCAGGTAATTTTAAATGGTTAAAACTGCGAGTGAAGTGCTTCTTAAGTTCTTACATACTGTTAGCTAATTTCAAATAAGTGATTTCATCAACAGAGTTAAAGTTTTAAAGCTTTAGAAATGTTTTAGCTTCTATTTTGTTGTAATCTGTATGTAAATCTGAATGGAAATGTTTTACAAAAATAGGCTTTTATTTATTTACAGAAGCTGGAAGTTTTGGAGCAAAGTTAGCAAACCTTTAAAGTGTTTTTTTAAAAAAAAAAATCAGACTGGACTGACAATTCTATACATACAGTTTTTATGGCCCACTGACCACTGAAATTAATTTAAATAATCCTTCAAAATAATTTCCCCTGGAGTCAATTAATGATGGCTGTTGAGTACTTTGCTGTTCTCTCAGCTCCTGGAATATCTAAATTTGGTTGTGTGTATGTGTGAGACAGGTGACATGTTCTCAGGGGTGAAATTTTGTGTTTGTGTCAGTGCCTGTGTGATAGGCTTTAAAAGGTGCAAAGCCTCAAGCATACAGTAACTGTTAGAAAGGTGTGAAAAGGCAGTTTGGTATCAAGTCTGCTTGTTTATATCCAGTTTTAAATCCAATCATCATTCTTTTCCTCTGTTTCTGTCCTCCTCGTTGTCGCTCTTCCTAATCTGTGTAACCAAATAAGCAGTAAAGCTTCATTTACTACCCTTCAATTTGTTGAGTGGTCAGTGTATCCCGCACTGAAGATAGTTAAAGAGCAATAAAAGGTTTTTCACAGTATGCTGGTGATTGTAAGAATTTAATCTTCTGCATACATTCTCCGTAGCAATTTGCACATAAGCAGTAAAACATTCATGAAGACGTTTTCATGCCGCTTGATCAGCACAAGGTACCTTCTAATTGCGGGAAAAAAAAGTCAGTCTTTTCTTTTGCACAATGGGTTCTCATTTAAAAACCTTAGGGGTAAATTTAGCAGCGCCCATGCCCATCCATTGTGGTTCAAATTATGCAGAATTTGGTATGGAGTGCATACTGCAGGAAGCTGGTTCAGTGGAGGTAAGGGAACAGTCACTGGAGATGTGTGACCTATATTCAGCAGCTCCAAACACATTTGTTCTGCTTTGGAGCTGCATCGGGTTTGATTCTCTCTCTTTCCTCTTTTCCTTTCCCTCTGATGCTCTCTCTCTCTCTTTCTCTCTCTCTCTCCCTGCGGCCACTCTTGGTGCTTCTCCATCTCGCTCAACCAACCACTTTAAGAGCTGCTCTGTCAGCCTCCCTCCCCCTTCTGGCAGCTCTGTCTTTCTCTATTCTCTCTTCTCTGTTTCCACTTTTTCTTTTATTCTCCTCTTACTGGCTTGTTTTTTTCCTGCATGTGTAGGTGTGACTGACTATATGATCATAAAATGTCACAATTGGCTCAGGAACAATAAATGCAACATATTTTATTAATTATCTGGTTTGTTCAATGTCAGAAAAAAAATCAAATGCCACAGTTCAAGCTCACACATGCTAGGCTTATAATTAAATAATACACAAAAATTGGAACAATTTCTACAACCATTAATCATGACTTGAAACAGCCATGGAGGAGGCCAAAAGCCAGTGAACTCCCAGTGCCAGTCCCAAGCCTGGATAAATGGGGAGGGTTGTGTCAGGAAGGGCATTTGGTGTAAAATCTTTGCCAAATCAAACATGTGGGTCATTAAGAATGAGGTCTCTTATGGCGCTGATGAGTGATGACAAAGGAAGAGGAGATGGGGAAGGCGTGTTCAGAGGCATTAGGAGAAAAGAAAAGGCAGCACAGTGGAGGTGAGAGTCAGGACATTAAATGAAGGGACTGTAACTGGTGATGGATGCAGTAAAGGAGGACATGCAGATTGTGACAGAAGCCGATGCAAGTGAGAGCAAAAGATGGAGGCAGATGAGCCGATGTGGCGACCCCTAAAGCGAGAAACCGAACGAAGAAGAAAAAGATTAACCATGACTTGAATTTGTTCCCCAAACTTCACCCTAGACTTTCCCCAGACCTAAAATACCCACCCAATTAAAAATACCCACAGCCCTTTGCCAATATTATGCAGTTGTTTTTTTTTTTGTTTTTTTTACCAAAGCGATCTGCACCACACAGTTTATTCCTCTGGGCATGCTTCACCTCTTAAGTGTAATTGTTTTTAGTTTTTGCATAATCCTGATGACAAATAGACAAAAATGCTCCAAATATTTTACACTGTTAATTAAAGTGAACTTTTCTTTGATCTGGATCGGCACCCAGAGGTCTTCTTTTTCCCATGCTGAGGGCAGTTTTAAGCAATGTGTTTTGGATCTGAACCAAAATTTACTGGGTTCTTTGGTCACATGTTACTCAATCAAGTTTTCCTAAAATTTGTCTTGTTATTTTTTTTATGTACACCAGCATACAAACTATGCTGAAAACAGCAAAATGATATCACAATCCCCTACACTTGAACATCAACTCCCAGCATCCACCAGTGCCTAGAGGAGAAAGGCTGTTTCCATGGTACCCTGTTTCCACACTGTTGCCATGGAGTTTTGTTGCCAGGGTGTTAGTGGGGGTGTGACTGTAGTTTAATTCAAGATGTAAGAGAATGTGATAATTAGCACAGAGCTCAAAGAGGATTTGCACTGTACATACACACTTGCACACAAAATGCCATTAACAGCTGCTGCCTTTCTCCTGGTTTGAAATTTAGAAGTGGACTTTAATCTGGTTTACTTTAAAAATAATTTATTAGTTTGTTTTGGAATTAAGCTATCCAAGGCTTCAGATATTCCTAAGTAACAATTATGCAGCCAAACAGGGAATAGATGCACTTATATTCTTAATACTGGCTGCACTTCTGTATCTGCACTCAGTAGTTATTTTTTAAATCTTTGACCTGATGGCTTCTCTGTATGAGTGAATTTTGGCATCAGACTATCAAATAGACATACCGGGATAGGAAGGAAACATTTTATTGGTGTTGTTTTGTTACAGAGTGAACAAACTCATAGCATGGTTAAAGGTTGTTTCTGCCATCTCTTTTTTATTTTTTATATTTTAATTTGTCAGATGTTATAAATGCCAACACCAATACTCCAGCAAGTAGCAAATATTGGCAGATAATATTGGGCTAGTTATAATTATCAGTCCACCTATGAATTGGTTGATTTCTAATAGTTTCTATGCTCATTCAGTTACCAGAGTAATCAGAAAACTAAATTTGGACATACATACGCGCTTCTAGAGAACACGTGGATAGAAAAACACACAATAGAACACAATCAGTCATGGATCGTCCTCCTCAGAGCCCAGACCTAAACATTATTGAAGTAGTGTAGGATCATGCTCACAGGGAATGAAAGAAAAAGGTAGAAACATCCAAAGATGAGCTTTCAATGGCCTTCAAGAAGCTTGGAGAATTATTCCGAGACTACTTAAAGAAAGCTTACCTGAGAGAATTCAGGCCGTGTTGAAGAATAAAGGTGATCATACCAAATATTGACTTACAAGCTTGTTAGAATAGTGCACAATCTGTTTTTGACTTATGTACTGTGTTTCCATGTGTGTTTGCAAATGATTCAGTAAATCACTTCTTTCACATTTTCCTAAAAAGGTGACTTAAAACCGTTGCACAGTACTGTAAAAAACAACAACAAAAAAGGATTAATGTTATTTTTAGCCATTGTTTCTTACTACTGCACATGCAACATAGAATTATTTTTTTTACCCAAAGTCATCTTATAAAACCTTGGCTTAAAAGATACTTACTGTATACGATTGAGGCTACATTATTATATTTCTAATGTTTTGCATGTTTTCATTTACACTCAGATGTTTATTTATACCTATAGTGTTGAATTTCAACTGTAATCCCTTTTAACGACAGATGTGACTTATGCACAGGCAGGTGACACTCACCAACCCACATACACATAAGCATACACACAGACACACAAACATGCACAGACTGCAGGGATAAACACATGCTGTTGCTCTCCTTCCAGCAGCCATAATCTGCTAAAAGCCTTGCTGTCCCAATTGTATTATCACCTTTAATGGAATATTACTGACACAGTTTAGGTCTCCGACACAGGCAGTATTTCACTGAGATGACAGATCAGACCTTTTTGCTAGGAAAATGGCAATAGCAAGGAGTCTCTTTGATTCACACACATATTTACCACATGCATGTGATGTCTCTGCTTTCTAGGATTTTGTACTGCTCTTTTTTGTGCTTTCTACCTCATATAAACAGTTCACTCTTGTGGAATTTTCATAATGTTACAAGTTCAGAGGATTTCCTCGTTTGTAGCAGACTAATGGTGGTGACCACCACCAGTCCACTGGTAACACCAGTTGTGTTAGCTTTTTTCGGTTCTCTCTTGGGTTGCCACAGATTCCTTGAAGCTGTTTTATCCCATCCAAAATCAAAAGTGTAGTTGCTTGAAAGGTGGAGTAGGAAAAAAAAAGCTGTCACTGAAAGGGGCGGGTGATATTAGAATAGAATGCTTTATTTGTCTCTATATGGGATGTACTGTACAATGAGATTGGAGGGAAGAGCTGTGAGCCGCTGTGTCTGCGCTTGCCGCCATCTTGAAAATATGCAGATACTGTATATATTGTATATTTGGGAAATAAACAGAAATTGCTGCACATTACTGAACACCAGTGTCAGATTTGCTGTTGTGAGATACATTTTGTGAAGTGCTACATGTTATGATGAAGCAGACTAACCTGTCAGTTAAAGTTTACATATGTGTAATTAACCTGTAACACTGATCTATGACAACTAATCAAAATTGTTCTGTTGCTGTTTCAAAAATGGGCTGTGTAGTTTATTTCTCCTTATTTCATTAACAATCATATCTAATGAACTAAAACTATAAGAAACTTTCCACTCACAGCTAGATTATATCAGTGTATCATCGGTTAATTGGAGTTTTCCTGTAAGCCCAACTCTACTTGAACGTATCATATAAGGTTTAAAAGCTAGCCAACCACTGATGACAAAGACCATATTGAACCTCTTCCTCAGGTTCAGGTTTATGTTACTGAAGTCATACCATCCATCCAGCCAGTCAGCTAGCCAGCCAGCCATCAATCCAAAGTCAGATTGCAGTGGCAGCAGGCTAAACAGGGTATTCCAGATGTACTCCCCACTTTTCAGGTCCTACTGGGCGATCCTGAGGTGTTCCCAGGCCAGAGGTGATAGATAATGTCTCCAACTGGTTGTGGTTCTACCCTAGAATCTGCTTCTTATTGGTTGTGCCTATAAAAACTCCTAAGGAAGGTGCCATGGAGGCATCCTAACCAGATTTCTGAACTTCCTCAATTGCTCCTTTTGACAGGAGCATCAGTTATACTCAGAGATCCCTCCAGATCTCTGAGTTCCTCTCCCAAGCTCTAAGGCTGATCTCAGCCACCTTACAGAAACTCATTTCAGCAATTTGTACCCGCAGTCTTATTCTTTCAGTCCATACCCAGATTTCATGACCATATCTGGTACAGCACCCGCATTACTGCTGACAATCTGCCGGTCCAACTTGAGCTAAAACCAAAAAACATGAAACACCACACGTAAGATAAAATTTATCATGCTCATCTGTGTGATGGCTGCTGGAACAAAACAGTTTTTATACTGTCTGTATTTTGGGACTTTAAACCTTCAAGCAGAAGGAAACAACTCAAACTCATATTCGGCTCTCTCATTCTTTTTTCTGATAAAAATGATTGGCTCATGCTTGGGATTAGAAAAAAAAGAATAGGATGATTGGCATATTTTACCAACAATTATGGTAGGGTAGCACAATATTCACACAAATACATATACACAACAGAGATAGACATGCACATTAAAAACTGTCACTGCTGCACGTACCTCTTACCTTCCTAGAGATCCTGCTGTATCCTCTCAACTCCATGCTGGTCTTTAGTTTTCTTTCATTTGCTACCAAGGGGTCAGCTGATTCTGTCGTCATTTATTCATCCGTGTCTCATTTCTGTCATTCTGTGTCTTCTTCAGCCTCCTGTACTTTTACCCTTCAGTTCCACACTTTGCTGTTCTCCTGCCGTGATCTCCATTGTTCTCCGTTTGTCTGCCCTGTCTGTCTGCACTCTCTTCTTGTCCTTTCAGCTAGTCTGTCAGATATGACTTTGTCCCATAGTGACTTCTCTTTTTCCCCAGCTGTCATTCATTTATGTTTGCTTTGACTTTTTGTCTCAACTTCCTTTCAATTGACTTTAGCAGTTTCAGTGATGCAGCAGTTTGAGTATCAAAGTCTGTCAGCTTGTCCACACCTTTAGTCCAGTTTGAACATCCACAAGAAGGATTAGGACAGGTTTGTGTATTTTATATTAGTATGCTAAACACTAAACTGCTTATATCAACATGTTGCCACTGTAAGCATTTTATAATGCTGCTAACATTAGCATTGTTTCAAACAGCTTTATGGAGCTGATAGAAAGGACATCAGGATCAAAAGTCTCTGAGATGGTGCGAGTAACTGTGCTAGCCTGTTTTTTAAGCTACCAGTACGCAATGAAACACAATCCAGGAAATCCAGTTAATGCAGGAAAACACGCATAACTATTTAGTACTCTCACATGTAGTATTTTATAATTCTGGAAAGCAATTACTTACTCTTTCATTTTAGTTTGCTTTGCGCAATAGACAGCAGTTCAAATTTATGCTGCAGTAAATGTTATAGTCAGTGATGTGTTTGCGGAACTTTTAAAAGCCAAAATCATCCATGATTTAAAATGGCCTGACTTCCCCTTCAATGATATCCCCCTGTGTACCTCAGCTATTTTTAGATAATTCCCTGAAAGTCCTATTCTGACCACAAACACAGCAAAGAAACAGCACTAGGCACTAATATTTTGAGGGGCAGCTTCAGCCATGCCAATCAGCCACTTCTTTTTAAGTTGATGCAAATATCTAAGGTAGTATAACCATAGACCATATCGTTATAAAATGTATCTGTGTTCACTGTTTGTATCGAGGGTTAATGATGCTCAGCTGAGTGTCTTGAGTGACTGCTAAATATGCAGTTTGAAGTTCATAGCATTTATATGCCTGCAGATGTTGGGCATCGAGGATTCATCAGCATTTGCTTTGCAGAGAACCTTTCTCAGAAGGAGCGGCCCTTCATCAGAGCCTCCAGGGCAGAGCCTCGGCTAAATGGCACAGGCATCCATGTAATTGCCTGAGCAGATAAAAAGGCCTTTGGACTGAATGCAATGTGGATGCTCACTTTTGAGTTTAAAAATGAAAAATTAGATGGTCAAGATTTTTTTTTTTCATATTCTTCATTCTATTTTTCTGTGAGGTCTGAGTCATCATTGATCATGGCCCTAACCCTATGCTATTAGAAGTTGTATATATATTTTTTTGTTCTTACAAATCTTTTCATTTAAAGGGGAAAAAATAAAAATGAAAAATAAAAAAATCTAACAGGCAACTTTTTAATCTCAAAAAAGTTGTTTTTGCTTTTCTTTTAATTACAGTGTTTGGGCTAAGGTTCGTTTCATCACAAACTATGATTTAGACAAATCAGAAATATATATATTAAAATCATATAATTTAATCCAAGTGGCACAGATACTGCTTTTCTGTTGTGGTCTTTTGACTGAGTTTGTCTTTTTCTAATTTCTCTCCTGTGAATCTGAAAGAGTTTTAATACCATTTATGTATTACTTTATACTTGTGCACACACCTTATGGAAAAACCAATTGGGTCACACCTTTGAAACAACAGCAAACCTACGTGGTCTGCCACATCATTAGAGATCATGATTTTTTTTCTAGGAATTCTGACTTTAATCTCTAAATTCTGACTTTTCTCAGAAGAGGATTAGGGTCAGAATTAGGGTCAGAATTTTGATAATTCATCATGTAATTAACGTTTTGAATAAGTGTTATGTTCAATTGATTAGTTGTGAAAAAAAAAGGATTTTGGACAGCATTCAATGGGAAAGATGTTTTGTACTCTTTCAGTTCTTTCCTGCTGGTTACAGAGCAGGATGTAGGACTTGAGGTCAGAGGTCATGTCTGGGGGTAAAGTGACAATTGATGTTGGTAGACGTTTAATCAGGCTTGACGAAAAGGTGATGGGAGGAGCCTGAGGCATTTTTGACTGTAGTATGGTCTGAATTTCAGAGAGCACAATGGGAAACAGAGACCGAGAGTGTTAAAGACGATGTTATAGCCATAGATTTTAGGTCACAGAAAGGTTTGGTGTTTGCTGTCATGCATGGCTATTTCTGCCTGTCTGGGGCCGAAGCAAGCTTCCATAAGTAATAGATTGGGGGAGGGGAAGAGGACACAAAGCAGAGGAGGAGCAGTGCAGGTGGAGGTTGTGCTGCTGGCACATCATTTATAACCCTCTGTCTCCCCATGAGATTGCATATCGATCTGGAACTGAAGACCAATTTACTTAAAGAGGAGACGGAGAGTCAGAAAGCAGAAACATGCGTCACTTTCTGGTTCACATTGAGCATTAGGAGTTTATGTCTGTACCATGAGTGTGCTTCATGTCTGACGCCACATGACGAGTGTTACAAGTTTAAATAGGCTCAGAGGCCAGTTTATTAGCCAAAACATGGAGTGAGGTACCAGTGAACTGTGAGCATAGAGCCTTAGGCTGAATAAGTCATCGGGTCATAATAATGGCTCAGTGTGCTGGAATCTGACGGGAAGAGAGAGACAGAGGAGCAATGAGGCCGCTATATATAGAGAGTTGCTGTGCAAAGAACAGTGAAGAAGACCTTTGCATAGGCTAGTGCAAAAGATGAACTATAGAGGAGTTTATGTTCTGCAAAAGCCAGCAGTCTTAAAGTCTGTTTTCAGATGGATTCAGACATTTTATCTCCTAAGCCTTTCCTTAAGCAACCCATTTGTGTGCATATATAACACACTGTATTTTTCTGTGACTGGTCTCTGCCTGGTTAGCTCCACAGCCTGAGGCATGACTGGTTTTCTGTTATCATCAGTGTGTATCTGTGTAGCACCAAGGGATAGAAAGAGCCAAAAAAAGAGAGAGTGGGAGAGAGGGAAGCGAAAACGGAAAGTGATAAAGGTTGTCAGGGGATGCTTGGGGCTGTGGGACCATCTGTTGCTAAAACAGTGCTTTTCCATTTGTTTTCTTCTGCTCGCTTCATTCATATGCACACATCTGGTGTCCCATGAAGCCTTTTAGGACTCATGCCTTTTCTTAGGTTTTAGACTGGAGTGCTTAAGCCAAGAAACTTTGCACTAACTACAAGAACATTCATACATTATGCATAATAAAAAGGTGGACTTTTAGTTAGTGCAAAGTTTCTTGTAGTTA
>VUQK01040304.1:0-11672 GCA_015106715.1 Bujurquina vittata
AAGCATATATTTTTATATATATAAATATATATATATATATATATATATATATATATATATATATATATATATTTAAAAAAGAGCCTCTTAAGACTCGATATTGGATCTGTTGCAAATCCAAGATATTGAAGTAAAATTGCTTGAAGTCATCTTTTTATAGACCGGGAGTCATGAATGTTTAGAGGCCTACTAATGTTTGAAAGAACTCCCCAATGAGGGGTATTATGTCCAAACAAATCCTGTAAATGAGCCAATCTTGAATCGTTTCATATAATTTAACAGCCCTTACTGTGCATGCTTCTTCAGTTTTGATGAAATAGCATGTAGAGTAGCCGTCTCGGCTTCATTTTCCCTAACCACCTCTGTGTGGACGCTACTCAGGCAAAGGCAGCACTTCATAGAGTGGAGCAGAGGCGGAGCAAAGTTGGAAAAACACAGCGCTTATGGATTCCCATCCAAACCTCAGCGTTTAGCTCCTCTGTGCTTGGGATTCAAACATCTGTCTTGGATTTCTGTCAACCTGTTATGACGTTAGCAGTGTTGACTTTTCCATGCTGGGAAGTCTCCCGCTGACAACGCAACACTGTGAAAGGTTAAAAATAGAAACTGACATCAAATCAAAATATGTGCTTTAAAGCTGCTCTGATGAATATTTTTATCACCACGCTGGTTAAATGACTAGGTAATGTGAAAGGTCTAACTTGTATTAACAACTCCGCAGAGATAATTATTGCTTTTTATGCTACAAGTACAGCTTCAAATGCCAGAGTATAACAGTTTAACAGCCACATGTGTTATTTCTCTTTGGAGTTGGTGGAAGTAAGAGGAAATATAATATTACACCTTTGTTGTCAGAAACATTAATCCCAGTCCAGTGATGTAATGTACTTTTATATAGTGCTATTTCTTGTCTTACTCAAAGCCTTTTACAAGTCACATTTTTACCACACATTCATTTACCACACGGTTTTGCTGTACTGCCAGGAGTTTGATGGAGGGTTCAGGATATCTTGGTCTGTTTAGGATGGGCGAGCTTGCTAATGAGGCTTGATGTTGGGAGTTGGGTGTGAACTTATTGTGAAGTGTGTGAATACTGGCTTTTGTTTAAAGGCACCTTCAACAAAACTGGGCTAAGGAGTGGGGGGAAAAAAAGCAATCATTAATATGTTAAAAATTAACTAGTGGGTCATGGGCCCTTATAAAAAAAGAGTTAATCCAACACAGTTTTCTGGGATTGAGTCCCTAATTATCCAGAACATGCAGCTGCTGCCAAGTAGGGTGATTGCTGAATATTAACTCTAAAGTTGTTTGTATGACATTTCTGTGTTCACAGGTAGCTGAGCCTAAGTTTTTAAGCAAATCAAGTTTTAAAGGTTAAGTGTTTCTCAAATCATATTTCATCTCACTGATATACTGTTTTGTCGTATTGCAAAGGTTTACTAAAAAGAAAGAAGAAACTACTTTTCCAGCTCAATTTTCAGCCACACAGCTGTACGGTCAGCAACCGCATGTACCGCCACTTTACTTCTTCATTTACGTCTTCATTTTTGATACACATTGCACATGTGCAGTTTCCGCCAGCTGAGGTCATGTGTGTCAAATAAACAAAAGATGGGCCTTGGAATGCAGCATTCCCAAACAGAGGAAGAGCTAATGGGAATGTTTTCAGAGGTCAGGTGCAACTGCTTTACGTGTGTGTGTGTGTGCTGTGCGTGCGTGCGTGCGTGCGTGCGTGTGTGTGTGCATGTGCACACGTCTGCTAATTATATGCCCAGGGATAACTGTGCAGCCTGTCCTCACTCTTGTTTACTGCACATGTGACTCTTTAAGCAAAATAATATTTTTTTCCAGTTTGACTGTAGTCTGAAACCATAAGACAAATTACTGACTATGAAATGATCATGTTATGTGATAACAGGACTGTGTGTGTGTGTGTGTGTGTGTGTGTGTAAATGTTTTCTTTTCTTTGTAGTTACTTAATTTGTCAGTACGTGTCAAAGTTGGCCTGATCAGCCAGTATAAGTTCCCCCCTTATCTGTTACCTTCATAAGAATAGTATTATGATTACTGACGGAACTACTAAAAGAAAAAGAATAACAAATACAATTGGCCTTTAAGTTGTTCCAGCATGTTTATGAGACTGACTTATTTGCTTGGATATTTTTCCAGAGTTGAGCTACCCAGATGGCCTCTGTTTTTCCATCGAGGTGCAATGTCACTTAGCTGCTGGGACTCCGTTTACTGTCACAGTAGTCTGGTTCACCCAGAGATGACTCATTGTCCTGCTGAGTGTAATCACATCAGAAACACCAAGGAGAAAGATCCTTCCCCCCGTACCCACCTTCTTTTCTCTGTTATCTCACAACTACGCAGCACCTTTCTATTTCACAACTACGCAGCACCTTTCTATTTCAGACTGTAAATACAATGTTTTGTTGTAATTGCTTATACGAACGGCCACAGGACATTTTAGTCTTGTTCAAATCAAGATATCCATAGTATCTCTTAAAAAACTCCAATCAAGCCATCCTTAAATATCAGAAAATCACACAAAACGTAAGAAGTGGGACATAAGGCAGGCCGAATCATCAATAGTCCAGAGTAATGTCTTTCTTTGGTAGACCATCGATTGTTCATGATGCTATTTTGGTGCCTTTGGTGGTGTCTTATTTTAGCCTTGCAGACTAATGATTCACTGCAGAGCAGAAAGAGCAAAGATCCTTTCATGTGTATTCTCAGCGTGACGGTGCATGTTTGTGTGGGAAAAAGAGGCAGAAAGAAGAAATAAAAGGGCAAAAAGCAAAAGCCTCCTTGCTAGTTAAAGCTCCTGACTGTCAAATAATCTGCTGGTTTCAAACAGCTGATAAGCTGTGCGCAGTGTGGCACTGCAGCGGTATTTACGTTCCGTACGGCAGCGGTGGATTAACGTCTTTCTTTAAGATGGATGCTCCAAGTGTTCAGTGAGGAGGGCCACAAAGCTGATATATCATGGATCTAAAGATTATTCTGGGGCTGGTTGCAGAGATAAGGCAGGCCGGTAATAGCCTTACCTTATGTAATTATAACGATTGTTAAAATACCTCACACTGAGAAAGTGATGTAGAAATCTTTCCTCACATTAAGATTTATGGTTACTTATGAAAACAGAACAATAAGGACGTTTTGCCATCAAAATGTAGCTGGTTTATGTCACATATGGCCATGTTAGCAACACTTGGTTGGTTTTAAGAGTAGCATTAGGAGACTATGGCTGCACTACTTCGGTTCACACTGAAACATCTACACTGTTGTTACACTGCTTTGAATGTTGGTATAGACATTCATGGTTCCCATAGGAACTACCTATGATTGCCTTAACTTGCTCTCCTCCACCACCGTCACTGTAACTGGAAATGTTTCTGCCTTATGAAGCTGTTCTTTGCTTCCTGCTATTGTTTTATTCATTCACAGCGTCTGCAGAATGAGTTATTCAGTCACACAAACACGATACATCTTCTGTTTTATTAGTCAATGCACATGTGTGCCTTTTCATTCCAAAATGAGCTCCTGCAGACCTATAGTTGGTCGGTTTCAGTCAGTGTTTAAAGGTCTCCCTGTTTGTTCGCAGATTTTGTGTAAAAAGGTCACAAACAGGAAAGATGCTGTCAGAAAGTGTTATAGGTGTGTTGCTCTGATCTAAATGAAGGCTGATATGTCTCAGAAGTCATTGGCATTACAGCTAGTGTGACTCCATTGTAGGATGGACTCTAGTTTACTAGAGCTTATAAATCAAAAAGAGTCAAATGATTATTGGGACGCTAATAATAGATAAGACAGTAAATGGCCCATAACTCTAAATTATATTTTCCTTTGAGGATGAAAGTGCATTAAACTCAGTGGTGAGACAGTCTTTATCGATACCCTTTTAGTGCTCTATTTACCTACCCCTGCTTCCCTCAGCATTCTGACTGTCCATCCTCGACTGATGGAGACAGACTATATTTAGACTGATTCTCTCCAGAGAGTCTCTCTGGCCAAGAACCCAAAGTTCTGCTGCCCTGCTAAGTGTCATTCTTTTTCTTTTCTTTTTACCCTGACAGGCTCTGAGCGCTTGTTCTTCATCTCTGGTGTTTGTGTGATGTTGCAGATTTGGGTCCTTGTGCGGAGCACGCTGATGTTGAGCAGCCCAAAAGAAATGCCACATCCAGCGATCGCCACGATTCACCGGCGTTACACCTCAGTAGTAACTTTACCGTGTCTTCTCTTGCAGTGGCTCATGCGCAGGACACACGCCACCACTCTACAGAGAAGCCCCTGATTCAGTGCTACAAGTGTGGGCAGCCATGTAAGGGCGAGGTGCTCCGGGTGCAGAACAAGCACTTTCACCTCAAGTGCTTCACCTGTAAAGGTACAGTATACAATCAAGCGTGCAGGAATCCCAGTAAAGAAGTGACCTTTAGTAAAATACATAATGTGTTTACAATTTTAAAACGATCCTTCATACCAATAAGACTAAAAGGGAGAAGATAAATGTGGGCGTTATGTGAAAATTGGCAGCCAAAGTGTGAAGTTTTATAAATTCTCCACTAATTTGATCCTGTCAAAATAGTAGGACCCTGGCTGGCCTTCATTCAGTACATGCTGCTTAATAAACAGAAGTTTGATTTTTTAATTTTTGTTAAGAAGTATTTTCCTCCTTGCTGTTTGCTACTCGTGAAGCAAATCAACAATTTGCACTTTTTCTCTTGATTCCATCCATTCAAAGTCAACGATAATAGCGCTTAACGCCACAGTGTCCTTTTCATGTCCGTCTGACTAAACGGATGCATGGCGGCGCGACTCATCTTCACTTCTCTGACCTGCATTCTTCAATTAAAAGCCCATCCTGACCGCTATGACAAAAGACGGTCCAAATCCTTTTTCAATATAGATAGATTGAGTACTGATAGATTTCTGTAGCTGCCCAACCCATCTCACCAAAAGCCAGCCTAGGCCTTGCCCTGCTAAAACCTTTGTGGGTAATCCGAGACTGGAGCGCTGTTAAGCGTTAGCTTAGTTTACCAAGAGCCTAGAATAACGCAAGCAAATGGTGAGATTAGTACCTACATGTTTAGTACTTACATGCGCATGCCTTTGGAGTGATAAAAGTGTGATAAGGATGATAAGAGGGTTGCCAAAGTAGACTCTGGGACAGCTTTAGGAGCCAGTAGACTCACTGTCCTGGTCCTTGCTTTAATTGGATGTATGCTTTTATCAGTCTCCAAACTGGCTACTCGTAATCCTCAGCTCTGACGCTCAGATATGCCTTGGCAGATGGATCCCAAATAGCCTCTTTTTGTATACTTGTTTAATTTCATTAAATGCACAAACCTCGCTGTTTCTCTGCAGATGTTTTCATTCCAATTTCATAAGTCGACCCCATAAATTATCCGAAAGGGCATTTTATGTAATGGCATGCATCTTTTGAAAAGCTGGGACGGCCGGACATCAAATCTCCACTGCTGCTGGTTTTCCTATTGACTCAGTTAGTTTACAAGCTAATCTCATCATGTCTGAGTCCTAATGCAATTAAATCAGATTCTCTCCCTCACTCGCTCCCATTCATCCCCAGGATTTAGCGTGGCCCATTGCGTAAGAATGATTAGGTGCAGTTATCTCAAAAATCAAAATATTTTCCCTCTTAGCTCTGGCATTTCAGAAAGGCCATTAAATTTGTAGGCTCTCCCTTTAGTGCGAAAATGATGAACTGCACAGAGCAAGTGATCAGTGTGGGGGCTGAAATATACTTTATAGTCAACCTTTTTCTTTTTAATAATGTAAAATGTAAAATTGAAGTTCCTTAACTAAAACAATGTTCTTTAATGAGTACTATATAGTGTGTAATAACTGGAAGATAAACACATGCTGTAGTGTACAATCTTAAAGCTGCAAATATGCGCCTAGATTTCTTTTATTTATATATGATCTTTCGAATTTCGTATTGAATTTTATATTTTCTCCACTACATTGAGTCATTCAGATGTTTAGTAGCAAAACATCATTTAATTTGTCAACAAACACTAAAATATCTCACTTGTTCCTGAATTAGTGTTTCTGCCTTGTCGGTCTTTGATGTTTGTGTCGGTGACAAGGTCACATTTGAATAGAAGGAAGCTTGTTGAGGTCTAGCAGTGCAGTACCAAACATTTTGAGCAAGTTATCTACCGAAACAGATCAAAGCTATTTCCTGGGCTAGACAATTGCCCAATTGTTGCTGTGTTAAACAGTGAACCTTTAAAGTGAAAAAACCTTGTAGTAGTATTGCTGATTGATAGACATGAACTCTAAATGTAGCGTTGCCTGACTTTGGACACTGCTGATTTTACATTCTGCTTTCCATTGTACACACAGACCTATTAAAATGTGTTGTTCAGTGATTTTCCAGTCGTCATCCATTTCACGCACTCTACACTAGCAATTCTTAAGAAAGCCACTGAGCCATGGACAAGTTGGGAGGCTTGACGGTTGAATGCTGTAGAGCATTAAATGACCTGACTCACTCGCTGAGTGTATGTCTTCTACAGTGTGTGGCTGTGACCTTGCCCAGGGGGGCTTCTTCATGAAAAATGGAGAGTATTTGTGCACGCTGGACTACCAACGCATGCACGGTACTCGCTGCAATGGCTGTGGGGACTTTGTTGAGGGAGAAGTGGTTACTGCACTGGGCAAGACCTACCACCCCTCCTGCTTCGTCTGCACCGTCTGCAAGTAAGAAATCCACTGTTGTCACTGTTTTATTGCACAAAGTGATTGTCATGGACAAACAAAGTTGAGAGTGGGAGTAATTCCAGCAGACAGTGTACAGTAGCATGCTCTGTGTCATGTCTACGTCATTTGACTGAACAAGCTCCTCGGGCTGACAGTGTTGACACACATCCGCATCATCGGGAGCTGTCATCTTCAGGCCCCATCAAATAACCTGCAAGCCACAGCTAATAAACTCTTACATTTACCATGGGGCCACAGCTTTGTTGACTGGTTGTTGATGTCATCCCGCTTCCAGACGACCGTTTCCTGCTGGGGACAGGGTGACATTTAACGGGAAGGACTGCCTGTGTCAGTACTGTGTCGAGCCCATGTCTCCAGGACCGAAGGACATCCTGGGCTCCAGCAGTAAGTAGCCATTGTCTAATACACAAACAGATCTAACGTACAGGAAGGAATTAACCTTCACACAATGCCAGTTTGGCTTCCACACGAGACTGGGGAGTTTACGCTCGAACTGAAAGGGAATCATTGCAAGGTGTTTAGTTTTAGAGAACCAAAAAGTCTGGAAAATTGTAGCCTCCAGGTATGATTCATGCGTGACATTTAATGTAGTCGTTGACCAGTCATTTTAGTGGTAATATTTTGGCTGTGAAGAATAATTTTCAGGTCCATATCAGTCATCTTGCCCACACACTATTAGCATTAATTTAAAATCAGTTCAATGAGAAAATCTCTAATAAACATGAAATTATGTTGGTGTGTCATTTATTCCACCCTCATAAACTTTGTACCCACAGATTTTATAATCATATCTGCACTTATGATAGCTTTAAAATATGTAAATGTCCCCCCAATATTTCCAATAAAAATGGGCTTGGGTTTGAAAAGTCAGTTTGTCAATGTGTCCATTCCTCAGTTCATTTGAGTGTGAGTGAATGCCCACAGTGGAACAGATCCAATGCCAAATGCACCATCATTGAGGAATATATACCTCTGGGCTGTTTACTTTAATGAGTGGGGTCAGCTCTGCTCAGGCACTCTGCAATTAAACCACTCTTTTAAATGATTCTTCTTAATAAATCTAGAGATTCACAATTTTAAGAAGTGCTTTGGAAATCACCATTTCCAGCGTTAAAGCTACGTAAACCAAACTAAACTGATGTTTTGCAGTTATTTGTTTTGTTTGTGAGAGTTAGCTTAGGGCCTTCTCATTAAACGCTTGGCATAAAAGTGCATTTTCCTATATGCCAAACTATCTATTAAAGCAGAAGGTACAGGGTAAAGCTGAATCCTAGCAGGTTTAAAAATGCTTTCTTTAGACGAGACAGTCCAGGAGTTCCCTCACAACCTTGTTACACTTGAAGAAAAAATAATGGAGGTGTGCCATTCAGAGAGCTCCTCCACCACTGCCAGCCTCGTGTGCCGACCAGCCGTGTTCCTTTATGTATAACACTAAGGACAGGTCTTGCTAAATAATCCATAGCCGTACATTTCCTCTGGAATGTGTGGGCCTCCAACCCCTCCTCTTCTGGCTCCTCTCATCCTCCGTGTTTCTCTTCCCTCTCTTCCTCTTCCTGCTCTTTCTTTCTGCCTCTCTCTCCCTCTCTCATCCCCCCACTGGTGTCTCCGTTGGTGTTTCAAGAGCTTTTAGACAAGGTCACCTATAAATAAGGCATGCTGATTCTGCGCACGTCATCACCCCAACCTTGTTATGCCTCACGTAGTTATCGTCCCCCGTGGTTGGCTCTGTGTTGCTTTCATCCTCTATTCATTAAAGAAGAGATGACAAGAAGATTCATTTAGAACCCAACCACTTACACTTTTAGAGCCTCAGGATCCTACTTGCTTATAGATGGAGCTTTTAGAGCCCTGATAGGAAAGAAGTGGATGATAGAAAGCGGCAGCTGTCAGAACGTTGCTGGTTACACTCTATCACCATCTAGTGTTTTGGGTCAGAAGTGACGACTCAGTATTAGTATGTAAAGGTTGTGCTTTTATTTCAAACAAACCTTAAAACCAGCACTAATTTGATTTTTTTCTTTGCACTCTTAACTCTTGTTCTTGTTCATTTTGCTTTTATAGATTGCGCAGGATGCGGGCGAGACATTAAGAACGGGCAGGCTCTTCTTGCTTTGGACAAGCAGTGGCATCTGGGCTGCTTTAAGTGTAAAGCCTGCAGCAAAGTGCTGACCGGGGAGTACATCAGCAAGTAAGGAGCACATATCTGCTGTGATTATAGGCTGCTTGGTTGAATTTAGGCCTGCACAGAGTTCACGCACTCTGTAATATTTCACTGTCAAGCTTCCATGTCTCTCGCCTCACAGGGATGGCGCCCCCTACTGTGAGAAGGACTACCAGACCCATTTTGGAGTTCAGTGTGAGGCATGCCATCAGTTCATCACAGGGAAGGTGCTAGAGGTGAGGACACACATGCGCATATCACATTTAACTAGTACTGATCAGCCTCTTAGTGCACTCAGATGTCTCTGTGTGTGCCTGATGTGGAATTCATAACAGACTTCTGCAAAAACTGAGCTCCCTGTAAACCTCCCCGAGGTAAGTTTGAGGGAATTTTAAGGGGTCAAACACTTAAATAACTTGAATTTGAATTCCCTTTAATTATAATTACAGCAGATACATTTGTGACAGTACACCTAAAGTTCAGACTGTTTGCCTTATTTGTATTTTGATGTTTTCAAAACACGTTTTAATACTCGACTGTGTGAGCCGCCTTATGCTTCTCGCACAGAGCCACACAGAGGATGTTGCGTGGAGCAGAATTGTGAAATGTAGTTTGATAATCTCTGGTGTAATCTGCTGCGCATCGAGCCAAACAGGACTCTTGACATGACTGTGTTCAACTAAAAGATTAATTCTTTGCAGATTTTAGGTCTCCCCAACTCTTCCTAAATACACATTCATTCAAACGTGCTTAGCCGCAAATTATATAAATATTATATAAGACACTTAAAAGGTGATCAGTATTCATTAATACTGAATGTAATGCAGCTGTTATGAAACACGGTTTAAACATTGTTACCATTATCTAGGCACTTTAAAAAAATGCTTATGTCTTTTACACTGTCTCTGTTCACGAGGATCTCCAACAAGTGCAAGCCTGCTTTTTCTGGATACAGTGATGCAGTCAGACACGGAGTTATGTGTTATTTAATGGTATGAAAATGTCACTGTTAGCCAGCCAGGCTTACAGTAATCCAACACTAAGGCAGGCCTTTATGACAATAGGAAAAGGCTGCTGGGTCTCATCCCTGAGCCGCTGCCAGTGGATCAGTGTAGCCAAAGCCAAAGTCTGAAAGCCTAATCACTGACCCAAGACCCAGGCCAAATACTGTAAAGCCATCAGCAGGTTGCGTATAGTCTGTTCCGGTGGGAGTGCAGTGTGAATGGCTTATTAATGTAGGGGTCATTAATGCCGCTGTTAGAGATAGGGAGAAATAGGGAGCGTCTGTAAGGGTACAGTGCACATGTAGCAGAAGTACTTCTATTATCGCTGAAAGGGAATTTAGTTTGGCCGAGTGCTGGGTAGAAGGCGCCGTTCGGTTTCCTCTGTAGTCATTTTTCTCATGCAGTAAAATGCAAATATTAGTCGGTGGTGTCATATCTTCGAGTGGCCACTTGCCTGTTACTGAGGGTTGTTATACAGCAGGCGGATTTTCATTTGGATATTTATCACCCGTGGTCAAGGTTGCCTGAGCTTTTTAATAGAACACTTTGCATGTAAAGTGGTACGCCAGTATATAGACGGAAATTTGGGCTCTCTAGCTGTCAGATCATTTTATTGGGTTACATTATGAAAGGGTAGCACAGAGCCGAACACTCAAATACTTGAAAGCAGATTGACTGTGTCATTTTGAACCATATTCCTTTTGAACCGTCATACTAATTTTTTTTTTAAGAGTAAGATGTTTGACTGAAATACATCAAATAATATCACAATATGCAATATGGTATAGTCACAGATCCTTTCTTGACTCTGTGAACTACTGAGAAAAATTTGAAAGATGCTGAAAAGCCTTTTTAGTGATCCTTTTTCAGCCACTGCTGGCCATTTGCACATGAAGTACTCTTTAGGAAGGAAGCTACTGGCACACTGGATCTGATGAAACGACCTCTTTCCTAACATGGGTGTTTGAGCAAGCAGATGTAGCTGAGCGCAGGTGGGGCACGAGGTTTCTCGCCTGGAAATCATAGCTCAGCTTCACCTGCTTTGCTGCAGGCTTCATTCGTCTTCATTTTCCCCTGACGTCGAGTCTGTTTTGTGCTTTTTTATTTTTTCAGGCAGGAGATAAGCACTATCACCCCAGCTGTGCGAGATGCAGCAGGTGCAATCAGATGTTCACAGAAGGAGAAGAGATGTATCTGCAAGGTGAGCGGATCTACGTGTATTGTTGCTGCCTCATGAAAACTTTGTTCCTTTTTTTCTTCTCTTGCTTTTCTTTTTTTTTTTTGACTGACATTGATAAACTGCACACTCCTCTTTGCGTTGAGTAAAGCTTAGGGTTATGAAATGGGCTATTATTTAACTACTAGAGCCATAAGGGTATGGTGGAAAAATGAAAAGAAAGTTGCTGGATATCCCATCCCCTCAAAATCTAGAGCATCGACAGCCTTTATAAATAACATTGCAGCTATATATTTCACTGTTTTATCTTAAACGCATTCTCTCTGTGTCTCCCTGCACAGGGTCAACGGTGTGGCATCCTGGCTGCAAGAACACAATGAGAACAGAGGAAAGGCACAGGGAGCGGGTAGGGAATAGGGGCCTTTTTTTTCATGTCTCACTGAAACGTTTTATCAGAAAAAATTTAATTTTGAATATTTAACTAGACATACTGTTATCACTCGCTTGCTGTTAAACTTTAACTTACTGTTATAAAATTTGCCTATTGAGGTGTGTGTGTGTGTGTGTGTGTGTGTGTATATAT
>VUQK01040306.1:19482-34485 GCA_015106715.1 Bujurquina vittata
CCCCCCCCCCCTTATCCCCTCCCTCCAACTGGTACCCCCCCCCCCCCCCCCCTCCCGCCCAGCATTCTGACTTAACACCCCTCTGGGTCAGAAACAGACAGGAGGAGGCTAAATGCTAAAGTCTTTAGGGAAGGAGGCAGGAAGCAGAAAGAGAACCCGACCACATCACTCTGATCAATGAAGGGTGGCGCAAACTACTGCTGACTCATGCTGTCGGACAGGAGGGGAGGAGAAGAGGAGGAATAAAATGAATAGTGGAGGGAAACAGAAGGACAAAGGGTGGGTAGAGGTTAGAGGAGAGTAAGAGAGAAAGTATGAGTGGATGTAACCAGCAGGGGGGCAAATCTAAACGCTTCTGTCACAAAGACGAACCTGGAAAATTTGCAGAGGCAAAAAAGGGAGGAAGAGAGAAAGTAAGCCAGGATGTCCTCATGCAGGCATCAAGCATTTGGTGAAGACATCTGCAACTGTAACAAACTAATGCTTTAATTATTGCAGCAAGCTCCACACTGGCAGCAGCTGAGACATCTACAATCATCCTGTCCTCTGATGTGCAGTCTGGAAAAGCTGCTTTAAAATTAAAATGACTTGAAATTCAACTTTATAGCCTCTAGTACTGTCACACTGACCAAACTGCTGCTTTTCTTTTAACAGGAAAACTGTTCCATCTCCAGTTTAACTCAACCATCTTCTTCCTTTTTTAATATATTTTTTTCTTATTAAAACAAAACATTTTTCAACATCCTTCTGGAAAATGTCTGGTGCAGCTATTCTGAGCTTTATTATTTGCTTTCTTTCTGTAAAATCTCTGTTATCAGCCAGACTGCCAAGCAAAGCAGAGGCTTTTATATTCTCCTCCTAATCAATTCAGCTAATGTTAATGATACCACAACTTTTTATTAACCTGCAATTGTATCAAACACTGAAAACATGGTTTATGCCTAAATGCCATTGCAAGCTAACATGCTAAATTACAATCGTGGACAACAAAACCTGTACTGTAATTCAACAACAGTACAGTTAAATTTGATTCCATGAAAGTGTCTTTATTGCTCCACATCCCTGCAGAAGCTTTTGTAAAATATTTGATAGTTTTAGCTTTTTGGGGCATCTAAAAATGTTCCATTTGAATTAGTCTATGAGAGAAAATATTGAGGAAAAAAAATTGTGTCTAAAGCGAAATAATTAGTGGAGTGGTTAAAACTGAAAACAAGAAGTATTTGCTCAGGTTTTATTGTCTGAAATGCTAATATTTTATTTGTACATTAATTAGCAATAAACAACAGGCTGTGTGATGGAACACTTCAGGCTAAGGAAACACAGTGTTATCCAAGCTAGCCTGTGTTAGCGGGTAACTTAGTGCTCCACACTCAACTAAATTTGGTCACTCCTGGGTCCAAAAAAACAAGATGACAACGGACAAAAAGCACAACAAATGGCTTCAAAATTTAAGTCTACTGTAAAAGCAACAGGTGACATCAAGGTGTCTCTGTCCATCATTTATTTACAGTCTGTAGTGATTAGGTAACTTAATATATGATTTTTATTTTTTATCTTAATAAAATAATGCTGTCAATACAGAGTTTTGAAAAAAAAAAGTTTCATTACTATGATAGAAAATCTGGGATTGTTTTGGCACTACAGCCAGCAGGCAAGGATCCTCTTAATGTCTCCAAGCCACGCACACATACTGTACACACACTGACAGCGGTTGTAGTGGTCAGTCCACCAAATCAGAACCGAGCTGTTGCTGCAGAGACTTTCCAGAATGCTTTTCTAGGAAACCAATTCCAGCTGCTTACAGAGCACAGCAGCAACAATGACAGAATACAGCAGAGATTATGTGAACAAAGGATTTAAGAGAATCACTCACAGGGTCATTCAGGAGGCACAAAGTGTGCCAAGAAGCTTCAAATGACACACTGAACAACATTAACATGGCATGAAAAACACCAAATGTCACTTTCAACTGTCAAAAAAATCCCACTTCTATTGCTTCACTTTTTTTTGCATAAAAATGCTGAATTTCATTTAGCTACCACCTGGAGCTTATCGCCTATGAGAATTGAAGATGAGGATGAATAATTCATTACAAAGTTATTTTTACATTTGTCTCTCAGTGAGGAAGGGTGTGAGTGGAAGTGTGTGATGCACCACTGACTGAGATACTCCAACACATTTAAAAAAAATACTGTAAGAAATAAAGCAGATATTCCATATTAAATCATGAGGCATTTTTAAAATGTGCATAACACCTTTACGTAATGCTTGTCTTCTTTCTTTGGTGGCTAACTTTGGGTTCCAAAGCATGTTAGGGCACGAACAGGTATGCAAGTTCAAGATGAAGTCGAGTTATCCTTTCTCATTTGCTAACCTTGCAGCTGTTTAAGAGAATACAGGCATGTCGGTGGAAAAGTGGTACCAGTTCTTTTGGCATTTACATCCTGAGCACCTGCGAAAAAGGACTCTGGTCCACTCGTCTCTCTGTCATGTAATCTCTGATGGGGTCTCATCTTCTTTGTGTTCACACTATGGAGCTCTCGGACCTTCTCAAATCTGGATTATGATTGTAAAAATAAGAAAAATTGAGAAAAATGACACCAAACTAAACAATCAGTTGACTTCATCTAAGCCAACTAGAATAATAATAGTCTAAAAATATCATACATAACAGTATACAAGGCAATGGGGGCATTTTCCTGTGTGTGGTACATTTTTGTATTAACACCTGCATAATTTTACATAAGGAATATTATCGGTGTAGGACTTCTGTTGTGGAAGCGTATTAGTAGTTTCGGCCTAGAGACTGGTTGTCAACCTCCAGTCACAGGGAAAAATGTGACGTTGCCAGTTGCTGAGTGGTTGTTTGCCGTCTCAGGGTGAAATCGGTTGGAAACATGGTCCTGACTGCTTTGGTTGCTAGCGGGCTGACAAAGTCTTCAAAGCTGTGCTTTACCACTGCAAGCACCACATTTTAAAACTGGAATGTGCCGCACTTTTTGCAGCCTCGTTACAGCTCGGAGAGCAGTTTGAGTGTTTCTTTTGGGCAAACTACTGGCAGTCTTGATGACTGACGACTTGAGCAACTGCAAGGAGGCTTTCTGTGCAGCACCTTACAGCTCTGTGCAACCATTTTCACTCTAGTGACTGCTGCCAACTACTCGACAACTAATCACAGAGTTTTCCTCAGTGACTGATGGTTACCAGATGGTCACTAATTGGTCTCTAGACTTGTGTGACTGGGGCCTTAAGTATAGGATGTGTTAGTATCTCACCTTTTTAAGGATACCTATTATGATTTCCAAATTTCTATTCTTGGACTCTACTAGAAATTCTTTGTATGAATCACAGTTCAAAATAATCCTTACTTGTCTCGTACTCTGCCTGGGGTTACATCTTAGTTCAGCCACTGTCTGAAACATGCTTCTCAGCTCCCTTTCAACTCCCTTAAAACCAATTTCTGATTGGCTGTCTCCCTCAAATAAAAGACATCCATGGCAGGTGGGTCAGGCTTCTCTGCTAATAGTGAGCCCTGTGTGTCTCAAACGACCATATTTGGGGTATTGTCATTGACATCATACAGATTAGAAACAAATGTGAAATTAAGCATTTAGAGCAAACTGAAGTCTGAGTTTTTGGCTCACATAGATTACTTACAGATACTCTGACCTCAAAAGTTGAAACTTTCTCCATATTTAGCATGAACACTCACCATTATCACAGTATATATGACAATAAAATAATAAGAAAATAATGAAAAATAAGGCCCCTTTAAATACCTTTTTAGGATTAGGACAGACATTTTAATGCCTGTTCCATTTCTTGCCTGTGGCAAAGCACTTTTGGTGTGATTTTCTTTTCCTTTGACACTGCACTGCAATTTAGTCCTAATGAAACCCCTCGCTTCCATATGAGCTCAATAATGAGAGAAAACCATCATTTTTCTCTGCATTATTGATAGTTGTCCCTTTGATGCGTTCTTGGTGGCATAAACAAGAAATGAGACATCACAAACTAACTAGACTGGGCTATCATCTATACAGTTGATGATATTGACCTGCTGCTCTCTTACAATTTGAGCATACAAAGTCTTCAGTGAGAGGGCAGAGCATGCATAAGGTTTCTGGGTTCTCTGAATCTGTCCTTGTTTTTAATGTGTGACAAATGCAGCGTGTCTACTCTGCTATCCTAGCAAAGGATTTGTGGGTGTGCTGGAGTCACTGCTGCATGGTGTGCACGGCAACACACACACACACACACACACACACACACACACACAAGGGAAAGACAGAAGAAAGGGGGTGGCTCTGTCTCGTCTAAATATAGGCCTCAACAGCAGCACAGACTTAAATATTTCATTGCCTCCTCTCCAGAAATGAGGAAGGGGGGAGCCAGGGGAGAGAAAAGGAAAGATTGAGAAAGAAGCAGAGAGAGAGAGAAAGAGAGATGAGCAAGTAGAGGGGAGCCTTAAGGGGTTCAGGAGACACTGAGATCAGGACAATAGGGATAGTCAAAAATAGGAAGAAGAAAGAAGAAGAGGAGAAAAGGATGCACAGAGGGGGAAAGAAAGGAGGGAGGCTTGAGGCAAGGGAACCTAATCCCTCCTCCTCCTCTTTATGCAAAATAAGACCGAAATATTTCTGAATTTCTCCAGACAAGTGGTGCATCACGGACGATAAGAGGGTTATCTTCTTATGTGTGCGTAGCCGAAATCTCTGAATCACTTCAGTTTGAGGGAACTTGGTATTGATAAGTTTGTGCTTGACACTATGAAAAATGCTTTGGCTCCTCAGCAAAAATAAAAAATTGTAATAATGAAAAATATCAAAGAGATTAATGTCAAGCAGATTTGGAAACTGTCAAAGGGAAATGGCACCACATAGAAACTCAAGTATCCGGCCGCAGCCATGACAAGAAGAGGATTTATTCACATTGGCGGTGTCATTCTGTTTTGGCCTCGATGTCACTTTGAGGAGGATAAAGTGTTGCTTTGTTGCTGCTCTAAGCTGTCCTCCTTCCTGTCTGCTATTGTGGACATTGTGCGCTGTACAGCATGCTGAAGGAGAGATAAAGGTTAAAGCCACATCTACAGGGAGCTGCAGCAGCAACATTGGATGCAAAAGATGCTACAGTGCACAAGCATGAGCACTATCACATACAGGCCGCTTTGCAGGAAATCCTCCACATGCACACAAACACACATACGGTATGTACTAAGAACAAAGGCAAAAACATGAACACAAACACATGCTGGTGTTCCCTTTGTTCTGTCACTGTTTCGCAGTGATGGATGAGCCCAAATGTGAAGCACACACAGAGTCATTACGTGACGCCTGCTGGAGCTTTTTAACAGCCCAACACCTGCAGAGAAACGGGCTCCACAGTGGAACCAGATACCATCACCAAATAGCAATGATGAAGGACGTGCTCACCTCCCTTACACACAGGTGAGGCTGCAAGCACATTGAACACCAAGACGAGCAGATGCAGACACATCTGTCTGCATGCAATACTGTGCCCCACCCGCTCACAATCAGATGCGAAACAAACATGAACAGAGAAATCAATACATGTGGCAGACTCTACTGTGGAAGAGCCAATTCTGTGTGATTTTGAAATATGCTTTATTAAAACATTAATCACACCAGTAGCAGAATGGATGCATCTAATGAACCAAAAAGATCAACTATCAACACACACCTGCCTCTCAATTTAAAGAGTCTTTTAGCAGAAATCGTTTAGCGAGTTATTTTAAGATTGAGAACACAAAATAAATGAACCAGTTTAAACATTGACATATTCTTCTACGGCATAATATTCAGCAGAAACCAGAAGACCACAGACAGAAGCAGCAAAACCACATCACCCAAACCTGAAGGGAGGTTGTGTTTTTGGTCTGGATAGCTCAGAAAATTAGGAACAGATTTCAATAAAAATCTCTGAAGTTGTTGAGGTTGGTACAAGGAACAATTAATTTGATTTTGGTGGGGATCCGGGTGACAATCCGTATCCAGGATTCTGTGAAAGGATTCTTTACTCGAGGGACAATGTTCACATATTTCCGTCTAAGCTTACGAGGATGAGTCAGAATCGTCTAAAAAGAATCAGGGTGCAACATGACCACAAGTTCAAGTCTGTTCATGATCAAAGGATTCCAGATCTGATGACCCACAACGCTGATTAGTATTTATGATTCAGTATGACAACAGTGGGTAGTATCTACTGCCGCATACTGCAGCGTAGTATAGGCACGTAGAACATTTGGGGTGGGCCGGGTATGCACTCTACTGAGTGCCCTCCTAGTTATGTCTGTGATGGAAACAACATTTGTAAAAGAGAAGTAGCTCTCGGGAGAACAACCAAGAACACATCTCATATTAGTATACATACACACTGCTTGGCCAAATAAAGGGGGAAAAAAAATTAAACTGTAATATTTCATGAAACCATCTTCACTTTAGCTTTGATGATGGTATGCATGCATACTGACGTCATTTCGAAACGGCAACGTCAAAGCACTGATTTACATCCAGAGTTGCGTGAATTTTCCCCCAAAATCTTGTACTGACGATGGGAGAGTCAAACCGCTGTGGAAGGGAAAGTTCACATCAGAGCAGGTTTGAGACCTACACGACAATAACTTGAAACCTGAAACTGATGCTGGTCCACTGATCCGGCGATGCTAAACAATCATGGTGGACAAAGGCGTAATACCATTTCCTCTCATTGCTTTCAATAGATGTTAGATTCAACTCATTGTCATTGTGCACACAAGGCACACATCGAAATGAGCGTTCCAGATCACTCATCCAGAGACGAGCATCTGCAGTCATGCAGCCAGAGACCGGCGTACCGTTAATGTGGTTTAAGTGTCTTGCCCAAGGACACAACGCAGCGCAGGGACAGGGCTCGAACCTGCAACCCTGCGGCTACAAGGCGAGCGCCTACCCACTGCGCCATACCAGTATGAGCCTTATAAATGGCTCAAACGTAGATATTAATAGCTGCCAATCCAATAATATTCCTATTTGCAAATGTGGCACCACTGAGACTTGACATTGTAAGGTCGATGTTAAGTACTGTGGAGCAAAGTATCACTTTAACACCGTGCTCAAGATGGACACGTGATGCTAGTTTTTAACCCACACCAACAGTTTAAATATGGTCCCAATTAGATGCTTTTGTCATCTTTTCCATAAGTAGCCACTGCTCGGATGAAAGAAGCTTGTTCACACACTTCCCCCCACTGAATATATCAGCAAAACGGACAGCTGGATTTGGTGGAAAAAAGTTTCATTTATATCTAAAGAGATGATGAAATTTTCCTCAATAACATCAATATGTGACAGTGCAGGTGGAGCACATACTGTAACAATTATAGAAGAACGGCACCTTTAGACACATCCTGTCTCTGTTTTCGTCAATTTCCTGATCCGCACCACATTTCGCAAACATAATCCACTTTTCCAGGTGGTAATCCTCTTTAATCTAATCTAATGATTCAAATAAAATGTGCTGGGTTCAAGCTGGGCAAAAAATTGAACTTTTTTATGCCGTCAATAAAAGGACGGGCTGCACTTGAACATGTCTGATGTCCACAGCTGTGAACTTTCATGACATTACTGGGGACATTACTGGAAGAAGAAAGAAATCAGTGAAAATCTATGATTACCAGTCAGTTTAATTTAAAAGCCCAGTTTTTCCAAGGTCCCGCAAACTCAATCAGATCAGCAGAAAAAATGGATAGAATTTAAGTTTACAAAGTAAGAAACAAACCAAAACACTATTTTGGAAAGATTTAATAATAGGGCTGCTCAGATCTAACTGGATACTCTGTTCCAAAACAATATTGATTATCACGGCTTTAGTCTCCACCTCCACTGGAACACCTGGTTTAATGAGCTGCATTCCTCAGTGTGAGGAACAGATGTTTGTGACTTTGCAAAAACACTAACAAATAAATTTATGTAAGAATATAGATTTACTGGTTTAGTTTTTATTGCTAGCTTCTTTCAATTGCTCCCTTATTTGCAGGGGGTTCCCACAATGGGTGGATCCACTTATTTGATTTAATCTGCAGTACAAGCAATATGTGAACATGAATGATTAGGAAAGGCCTTTCATATTTCAGCACAACAATACTACACCACATACTGCAGCTATACTGCTTCGTAGAAGAGCCCGGGAGCAGTAAACACAGAACTGAGAATTAAATGGGAACAGACTGGACAGCTGCCACAGTGTACCAGCCCAGATTGATTAATCATGAAAAAATCAAAACATCTGATTGGTGCATCCCTAATAAACATAGGAAAAAACCCTAATAACTTCATTAATAGAATAAAAAATTGTTCTCAACTGAATACAAAAACAAACAAAGAGAGATCAGTGTCCTGAAGAGAGTCCACATTAAGTGAACATTAGGGTGTAAGTAGGGACAGCTGTTGCGGTGTCCTCTATATGCCTCATAATCCTCCTACCACAGGTCACATCAGTCAGTACCACATATGAGCCAGCTTTACTGGATTTGACACACTGTAATGTTCTAGAAATTCAATTGAGACAATTTGATTATTTTCTCAATTTAGGAAGCACGTTGTTCCTGCAGCTATGCTGGACATTATCTCAAATGAGAGCCACACAAGGTTTAAGTGGGGACAATATGCTGATTATTAACTGAAAGCAGCTGTCGCTACACAGTAAATAGAAGAAATGAGGTGCCTTAACCTTGCGGCACGCACAAGTCTTTAAATCAAAAAACTACAGCTAGTTTTTCTTGGGAGATTTTAGATGAAAATATTGAGGCAGATAAACAAGCGATTCTGCTTTTTGTCCTTTTTCTGCTTACTACTTGTTTCCCTCTCCGCTTACCTCTTGAAATGGCTAAGAAGGGTGCCAACCAGCTCCCCGATGCGGCTCTCATTGGCGGGTGCCATACCCTGCAGGCACACTACGAGATCCCTGCTGTCCTTGGTGTGGAACACAACCAGCTGGTCCTTCCCGGGGGACACACTCAGCCCGGTCACCTGGGATGCACCAACAGAGAGGACAGATAAACATGTATATGAAGCAGAGAAACACACACACACACACACTGTTGCATGTAAATATTTAATTTAGTGCACCCCAGCAGAGACCCAGGTTGCACCATCAGATCACAACTCATGTTTCACTTTGCCAGGAAGTAACAAGAAGAGAGCTGAAGGATTTGGACTGCTCAGTATGTCTCTGGATTTGTTGGTACCGTACTCATAATTTTAAACAAACATAAAAACCTATGCTCACCTGTGCCACTTCAACAGGCACACCTGTTTAATCCCTTATTAATGCAAATGCCCCCTCAGCCAATCACATGGCAGAAACTGAATGCATTTAGAGTATTTACGATGGCTGATCTACTCTAATTCTCCCACACAGCCATCTCTAAAGTTTATGGAGAGCGGTCCAAAAAATGCCGCACTGACGCAAGAAGAATGGCCAGATTGCTTTGAGATGACAGAAAGGCTCAAATAATCATTTCTTATAAGCAAAGTACGCATTATCTAATGAGAGCATCTTTGAACACACAACACACTGAGGCCTGAAGTCAGAATTTTGTGTTAACAACATGGAAGCATAGATATAGCTTTATCAACAGTTCAAGCTACTGTGGTGGTTTAAAGTGGTGTGCCCTTTACGACCAGCTGAGCATCTTGCAAACACCACAGCCTGAATATCGTTGCTGACCATCTCTGTCCCTTTATCACCAAAGTGCACCTATATTCTGATGGCGGCTTCCAGCAGGATAATGAACCACGTCACAAAACTCAAATCAGCTCAAACTGGTTTCTTGAACATAACGGTGAGTTCACTGAACTCAAATGGCCTCCACGGTCACCAGATCTCAATCCAGTAGAGCACCTTTGGCATGTAGATCAGGAAATTTGCACCAAGTACTTAAAGTGGGCAGTGGGCTCTTTTATAGTCTTGTCCTGGACCCTTTTCCAGTACACGTGCATTTATCCTCTTAATCTCAACAGCTGGAAGAGCTTCTTGCAGTAGAGATGTAGACATGATAAACACAGCAATAACCAGCAAAGTGTTTTCATTAATAATAGAATTGCGCAAAATATCAACGCCAGCTCCTGAAGTTAAACAAAAATAGATCAGCACACTTTTGTCTTCTGTATGGACAAGAAACAGAAAACAGTTACATTAAATGACAACGTTTTAGATGAGCTCTCATACTCTCGTTTAATCATGAAAATAAAACCTTCTCTAGATAATAAAGATAATTATAAGAAATAAGCATGAATCAAGTAAACAGCAGGGGGAAATTGGTTATTGATCGACAAGATGGGGTGACTCACTGGGACAAATATAAGTCAGTATCTGGTGTCACGTGGTGTATGGGATTTCTTCTGCTGGAGAACAAAATCTGCATGTGGAGTAATGATTTATTGATCAGCCTCGCAAAGGACCAATCTAATTTTTCCAACTAGAGCCCCAAAGCACAGCAGCTGCATTAAAAGGAGACCCTGTTCTGCAGCTGGACTGTCTGCTTCACAGATCTACAAAGTCAGAGCTGCAGGAAGAAACTCTTTACAGGTAAACACTTCTCAGGAGAAAGAAAAAAACCCCTCAGCTTTATGTCTCATTAACTTCCCATTACTTTTAAGTTTATCCTGTTAGCCGCCCTCTATTTAGCCTGACTTTCCTTTGTTTCCTTTGGCATCTCCCCTCGGTTTTTTAGTCATTTATTCCTCCCTTCATTTGTCTTTCCAAGTTGAACTGCAGGCAGTGAATGTTGAGGAAACAGCCACAGGGCAGCCAGTCAGATAAACTAATATCCATCACCAGAGAGCAATGCAGAGACAAACTCCCCATCAGCGGCAGACAGGCAGAGACGAGTTTCGACCAGCGGCAAATCAACCGGTTAGCTTATTTGGCTTCAACATGATGCCCGTGACTTCAGAAACAAACACTTCACACAATCACCATGAATTAAAGCCTAAAGCCATGCCTCTCTGTACAGCAATCCACCCACAGTTAATTACAAAGAGCCGATTACATTTACATTTATATTAAAGGCTTAATTGATTGGAACGACATTCGGTGTTCTAATGAGTTGGGTAATGATACATTCTGATTTGTTTCCTTGTCTCATTTTTTCCCCTCTGTCTCGATTCCCCAAATCAGTTTTACCCAAGTATGAATCTGTGAGAGCCATTTATCCCCGCAGCCATCTGTTCAGCCTGTTACAAATCCAAAAAAAACTTGGAGATGTTGGGATATTTCAGTCCGATTTCAGAGTGCTGGAATTGTGAATCTGCATTGTTAACTAAAGAATATACACCGCAGTACTTTTGATCCTTCAGGTGATCAAATCTCACAAAATCTCTGCTGCAATTATATAGAATAAATGACTGCACGTTTTTGGAGCCTTTTTTTAACGATGTGATAGATCCTGATGAATCTGTTTCATAATCCAAGATCCTCAACTGCAAAAGATTTTTTTGCTCTTCAGGATTTGATAGATTGCAACAGACAATTTTTTTTTAACTTCTGGCAAATGCAACTCTTCCTGTTACAGAAGACTGAGTAATTAATCAGCTGAAAGTGAAAATAGTCGTCAGATTGGTCAGAAAAAAAAATCTATATTAATCTTCAATGCAAAAAAAAAAAAGGAGAAATTTTGTATTCTAGTTAAAAATGAAACCTCAGAGGTTTCAGTTATGTTCAGTGATGATTGTGTGTAATAAGACAACAACCATTTGTGCTCGTATTAACCACTATGAACAGATATCTGCATATGAATGTGCAGAATGTGATTTTTGGCACCGGAAGCTCTTTGGTTTGCTGAGCTGACCAATCACGTTTGAACACTTGATTGCGTAGCGTGAAACCATGCAGAGAGCAAATGAGGAGCGGTCTCTGCTGTAGTACAAGTGCAAAAACCATCAGTTTATTTTAGGTTATGATTTATGAGTTTTTTTGCATTCATAAACAACAACCTGATCCCACTAAGTCAGGAGCCCCAAACATCAGGCATCACACGAGAGCCCACGGGCTCCCAGACTGGGCTCTACTTTGTAGACAGCTTTAGCAGTGGACAAATTTGACAGTAGTCTTTGATTATTAAAATTTTAAAGTGATATTAATAATCAAAAACAGCTGTTTATGGAAAATCACGACTTCTCTCTAACATTACTATAAGACAGAATTAAAAAAAATCCAAATGAGGTGGTGAAGTCAGGATTCTTCTCAAACACAATATATAGTATATGTTTAAAACACCTGGGAACATGATGCATCTTACAGCACACACAATTAACAGATTGCAATCAGTCGGTTGCTGACCCAGGAGAACTGCTCGATCCGTGAGGAACTCGTTCCCCCCGTTTGCCAATGCGTGCAAACTCTTGCACAGTATCATCAATAGTTTTAGATGAAGACAAAATCACAAAGGTTTTCACTCAGTGCCCTGTGGTCTGACATTCTCCGCTGCACGAATGACCCAAGCATAAAATGTGAAAAGAAGCTTTTGCTAGTTTATTCTTTGGGGATCAAATAACTGGTTATATAACACATCCCAGCAGCCCTGTTAAGATAAAAAGGGTGGAGGCTCTGTGATTAAATGAATATAATAAGTCAAGCTGTGCATCATTGTTGCAAAAATGCAAGAGCTTCAGTAAAACAGTCAGTGATGTTTGAAGGCAAAGAAATAGTCATCAAACTGTAAGTTTACAGTATCAACGCCATTGCCACACATGCATCATCACATCCCTACTTGAATTTAAGGAGTTTTGCATGAGGTGGCACTTCTTTTGTTAAATGCTTTGAGTTATTGAAGTCAACTGGTAAAGAAAAACAGTACATACTACACAGCAACAGGTAATGTGTAAATAAAGTATATGTGGCTACACTGCGGCTGGGAGTTGTGTTCGTTTTAGGTGGGGAAAAAAGAGGCACGAGGAGAGTGGGAGCCGGAGGGATCACAAACAAGCTTCACTGGGAAGAAGGGAGGGAAAGAGTGCACATGCCTGAACGACACCAGACATCAGCTGATCTGCCCTACCGCTCGGTATCCATGACAACACAGTCTCCTGGGAAGTTGGCATGACAACAACAGGAAGAGAGAAGCGGCAGGAGAGAGAGGAGAGACGGGAACGTCAGCATTAGATAGGAAGTGGGGGGAGGAGGTGGGAACAGAATGAAAAAAGATGGAAAACCAAATGTGAAAAATTGGTGAAAAGGAGAAACATGAGTCACGGATTCAGAGTTTAATTTCAATGAACGATAACAAGCCAGTGATCTCACTCGAGAAACCCCAGCATTAACTGCATTATAAATCCTCTGGCAGACAGTTGCTGGCTCTTCACTACAGTTCTGGCCATTTATCAGCACGGTCTTTCCTTTTCCTGCAGGAGCAGCAGTAAATACACAGAACAGGGCAGCCAAGTTGATGCTGTGGTGTTAGCCTATCACTGCTAATCAACAACGAGCTAACTGCTCTCCCCTCGGTTTGACCTTCTCCAATCAATAGCACCCAGTCACGCTGCTGTGGCTATCAGCCCACATGGCTCTCCGCCCATCCTCATCCACCTTTCCTTCAGCTTTTGCACTTTTCCACCTTGACCGATTCACTCACCCTTGGAGTCTGACATTTATTACATAAAGGTCTTGTGTTATGTACACACCAGGGCAGTGATGTAACGATGAATAAAATGATGAATTAACTTTTCTACACAAAAACAAATCACAGGAAGCCAGTTGCAGGCAGTGAAGGAAGACTCCACTGGCACAGCCAAAAACTCAAGAGCGCTGTGAGAGAACACACATCATCATTTTGTGTAGTGGTATTGTACAGTGTGACCCTGGGTTGTGACTGCTGATGACTTTATTAAAAAGCTAGGCACTGTGAGTAAACACTTTCAGTACACATTTGTTTGATGGGAGTATTTAAAGAGTCCAACCTGCATTTGTTAAAAGTATGGTTGTTTTGGTCTTTTTATGAATTTTTTTTAAATCAGTAACAAAAAATATATTACCACATGTACAGTTTCAGAACACAACTAATCCTTGATATTTTAGATCAAAGCTGACAAAATGCCTCTTTCCTCACCTTTCCTTCCAATTATGATGTGCACGTGGAGCTCTGTGAATACCGCATCACTCCTATTGCGTTACTGTCACCGTTACAAACCATACTGTCTGCACCGATGGCTCGTGCACGCGCCCTCTGAATGAACAATAACTAAAAATCCCCTTAACTCATGTTGCTCTCTCTGTCTGTCACCATCTGTCTCAACTCAATATCCCCATTTCACTTCCAGATGCAGCGACACCGGATTTGGGTGTCCATCCTCAAGCTCCCTAATTCCCACTTGTCATGTTGTCAGATTCAACACTGGGGTTTCTTGTCACAGCTGTCAGTGCACACCAGCCTCATATCTCACTCATTTTTTCCACATGACAAGGGCGTATCTGCCTCCAAGATTAATGCATTACACCTTCCCTTCATATCTCTTTTCTGCCTCAACTCAAAGGTCAGAGGTGCACATACACGGCAGAGCGGAGCAGAGCAGGGTGATGGTTAAAATGGAAATGTCAGAAATGTGTATTAAGTGTCCATTAAAGTTTTCTCTTCTGGGTGATATGTTGAAAAAGAAATCCCACATAAGAGATGGTCAACATACCTGTTATTGTAGTCAAAAACAGCATGGACACAGCTAGGCTTAGCATAAAGACCAAGAACCGATAGCTCCAAGTTAAAGGAGAGATATCATGCAAAATCCAATTTTTTAATCCATCCATCCATTTGCTTCTGCTTATCCTTTTCAGGGTTGCTTTTTTAACCCTTAAATAAGTTTTCTTGTGTACTTTGAGTGTCTAGGAGTGCAGAAATTTAAATGTATTCTCTTCCAGTACTGGGTAGATATCTTTATATTTTTTTTTCGGTCTGTTTTCTATAGAAGAGGATTAGGGCCACAAAAAAAAAAAAAAAAAAAAAAAAAAAAAAAA
>VUQK01040307.1:5753-19363 GCA_015106715.1 Bujurquina vittata
CCTTTTTTTTTCGTCTCCTCCCCACCCTCTTTGCCCCCCCCCCCCCCCCCCGACATTTTTACATTGTCTCATCATATCCTGCCAGTTTCTGCTGTCTTATTCTAGCCTGGTCCTGTTTTGTCATCAGTGAGCATGTGTCCTGAGCTACAACTGACTCATTTTTTTCTTTGTCTCTGCTGACCCCTTCAGATCATCATAAGCACCGTATTGCAGAGAAGAAGCTGTATGGAGTAGAGGGAAGTAGCACTTTCTTAGAGTGCATCCCCAAATCCCTTCAGGCCAGAGTCAACTGGACCTTCCAGAAAAATGCACAGAATCGACGAGAGGAGGTAAGAGGGACGGTTGATACTGGCTAGAGAAGACGAACAAGAAGTTAGAAAAGTGTGTAGCTGCGTTTATAGGTCACGAAAAGATGATGTGTAGATCAGAAATCAAACGTTTATAAATTTATTATGAATTAAAGTTATTAGTTAATAGTCCCTTTACAGTTATGGAACTTGACTTGTCAAAGGCGGTACTGAAACATCTTGTTTCTCCTCTCCAGGTACATCTAGACGAGCGCATCCTCCAGACAGACAGAGGCCTTCTGATTCGTCGTGTCCTAAAAAGAGATATTGGCATCTACCAGTGCCATGCAATGGAACATGGCTTCAGCCAAACCTTACTCGGCATCACTTTAGAACTTGTACCTTCAACATCTTCCTCCAATCTACCCTCTGATGCACCTGTTCGATTAGACCCCCGCAGCGGAGGTGGACCTTCAATGAACAATCAAAAGCTTTGGTACCGGGACTTTATGCAACTGGTGGACCATCCTAACCTAAGCACAGTTGACCAGATTTGCGAGCAGGTTTGGGCACGCAGGAACACCGATGGTGACCAAGTGGGTAAGGACGTCACACCTCTGCGTCCTGCTGTCCGTCCAACTAACAAGAAATGGAAGCATCTTCAGGAGATAAGGAAGGGGAGGAACCGTCGGACCCACGACGGGAAACCAAACCCTCGTGCGCCACGCAGTGCAGGGGAGTAATGATGCAGAGAAAGAAGGAGAGAGAGAGAAAAGAATGACTGACTCAAGAAGAAAGCAGGAGAATGACAGAGACTGAGAGACCAAGGACTCCTGGAGGTGTTCACGCATACAGATACACCCACATAAGCACACACATACACACATGGACACACACAGCACTTCCTCTATTGTGTATATTTATCTATGGATGCCCCCACTATATGGTAGCCCAATCCCTGAGTCCTCGTCCCACTGGCCAGTCCCTGCATGTGCTGCCTTACTGCGCAAACTGAATCTGCACGAACCCTTTACATAGTTCCACTAGATTAGTCAGTTTACTAGCAGAAATTGACTAATGGGTAATACCTGTCATTCCCTTCACCACTGTCAGTATATGGAAGGTAGGTTCATAGCACAGGATGACCACATCTTAAATTGCCTGCTACAAGCCAATTACACATTGTGTGTAGTTAGTGGGTCACAATGTGCACACAGTTTTCCTGGATTACACCACATAAACAAACGTAACCCCAAAGTTTTGGATGAACTCTCCTAATGGCATTTCTGACCTGAAGATTTCATGCCAGCGTAGCAAAAATGTGGACTCGAGTGTTCTGCCCAGTGGGAAGCTAATGGAGCAACTGGAATATACAAAAAAAGTAACTGGAAACACATGACTATTTATGTTGAATTGCACAGGCAGATAAAAATTAACATTTGATACTTATTTATACAAACGGATGAACTTCCTGTGGTCCTGTTCATAGGAAGTACACACATATTAACCTCACTTTTCCAAGCAGTCACAAAAGAAAGTGATGCCAGCAGATTTGCGCACCCTGTGGAGCAGATCATCGTGGTAAAAAACTGGTTACATTATATTGTTTTGTTTAGTTTTGTTTTTCCTTTTAGCAATTTCCTCAGGCAAGTTGAGGCATGTCACAGCAAACTCAATTACACAATGCAATGCAGGTGGTCATAGTTAGAGAGCAGTCATATCTGTCCAGACACAATTACACATATTGCTTTACATACTGGTTTGAACCACTGTAGAAAGAGTAGAGAAAAATCTACTTGAATTCCATCATGTGGAAAAAAGAAAGATAAGATGTTTACAGTACAAAGACAAAAGGTGGAGTACAAAGAAATCAGTCTGAAAGCAAATTAGTTTATCTAAAAATTTTATCTGGCCTCTGTTATGTCTACAAATACAAGAAGGACTGGAAGAAGAACCCAAAACCTCACTCCAAAGGCTAAAGATTTGCACATTTTGTGCATTAATATTAAGAAGAAATGATGGCGGTTTGGTTTGGGTGAGGTGCATTAATATGGCGAGCAGGATGAAGAGGAAGAGGAAAGATATTAGCGGACTCCAAGTATGACAACCTGTGTCACTGGGCTACATTGCAGTATATATATTAGCATGATATTTATGAATGACTATGATTTTATTTTTTTTCGTATTCTAAGCGGTACTTCATTTGTTTTACACTGTTCTTGCATATATTGTTTGTTTTAAATAGTTATGCAAAGGTTTAAATTAAGCAAGTCACAGATTATTCATCCAGCACAGTAAAATGCAAGGAAAGTTCTTCACCAACCCACAATGCATCTTCACTGCAACAGAAAAGAAAAACATTTCCGACTCTATACACTGTTGTAATCACTTTTCAATTTAGTGTTACAGTCATTAGTATCACTAATTTCTGCTGCTTAATGATGTCATCCCTACATAATGGACAGTTAGTATTATAAGGTCTTCCTTTTCATGTCTTAGTCTAATCTCTGTGTATTATCTGTATAGAAATCTTTGTTTGTTGGTTGTCTGTGCTAACATTGTGTGTGTAGCCCTGCCCCTAGTGTCCATTGTGTGTACAGGCTTAGATGAAGCCTACCTGTGGTACGATAGTTTAATATATCATAGCCTATCCACATGAAAGAAAGTGAAACTGGCTGGCCTTGTAAAATAAAACATACATTTCTTTTGCGTTCAGTCTGATTTTCATGATGAATTTATGGTCTATTTATGTTTCTGCCTCAATATATCACGGAAAGAAATTGGTTAGATTGGGGTTTGGTGAGTTAATTCATTCCCACACTCCCCGCTAAAACTAGGTGGCATAAACTAGACCCATGAGTGGATTTTTGATGTGTGGACTCATTGTTGCTGTTATTTATATTCCTTCTTTATAGAGATGTAATTAACTCGTTAAACTGAACTGATTGATGCCTGTAAAAGGGACACTCTGCATTTTGACACCACATCCAAGTAGAGAGGATTTGCTGCTTTTAAAAAAATGTAACTTTTTCATTACAGGAGCAGCAATGCCTGCTTTTTCACAACACGGCCTCTTAAATTCTGCTAATATTTTACTCAATAGGGATTTTTATTCCTTTCAGAAATTTTTTTTTTTTTTAAACATTGGTAGTGGTGTCAAACTTGCCTGAGTCTTCCTTTTCACCAGCTGTTGTTTTTTGCTTGAAATTGCATGACCAATGAGAGTGGCTAATGCATTTGACAATGGTGTGGTGGCAAGAAAGACAGAGGGAAAGAAAGCACAATGTAGAATATTATTATTATTCCTATGTATTTATGTGCAAAGATAAGCTGATATGTTGTGGTGGATTTTTATTTTTACTATACATGTAGATTTACATCTGTGTTGTTCGTGTTCTGCTTAAAATTACTCATCCTCAACATTTTTGTACATCTTCCTGAAAGACAGTGTCCAGTTAGTCTTTGTTGTTCACACAGTCCTCCAATCAAACAGTCCTGTCCTATCCCCATGCCATATGACGCACCCCCATTTAACTGCTCACAAGGAGAAGCTTGTGTGTGTGTGTATATGTGAGGGCAGGTGAATTGTGTGCTTTTGTTTTATGTGTGTGTGCGTGCATGTGTGTGAGAGAGAGTCTTGGGGGAAAGCAGAGCTCTGTATATAATCACCCCCCCCCCCCCAAAAAAAAACAGCTATTTGTAGAGTGGTCAATAGATGAAAGTTCAAAGGTCGAAGACCAAAGTTAAAGTGGTGCACTGTAATACTCCCAGGTCTTTGTGAAATGCCATGTCGTTTGTTTTTTTTTCATTAACACAATAAAAATATGCAGTTACTTCAAGATTTGCTTGTAGTCACTCCTGTTTAATTATCAGAACATGTATTTAGTGAAGGCACAATTGGTATTAACGCAATTAAAACAACCATAACATTAAATCACTTCTAACTTATCAGTGCCTCACAATGATAATCTAATTTAAAAAAACAAAACAAAGAAACATGCTTACAAACACATTTATTTGCAAATTTCAATTACTGATTCATCTTCAAATTACTTATTAGAAGAAAAAGTATTATAATTAAAAAAATTGTAAAAACGTAACTTTTAATGTACGAGGGCTGGATCGTCACCTATGTTTTAACCACATGGTGGCAGTGTAAGAACTATAATTTTCTCAAGGCTCTATAATGTCACTACTGCAGTGCTGAGAATCAGGGATGGACACTGGAAAAGCTGAGAGCTGATGTTTTATGTGGTAAAACATTTACGTGTAATGAAACAGTGTTAATCCTTGAAATAAGAACCAAAAAAAATGCAGGTTCTAAGCAGCAATAAAAAAGGAAATGCAATTTAATGCATGTAAATGGACATTTTAATCATTTAATTATCTGTAGCCCTCCCCCTCTTTAAGAACCACCTCGATGACTGTCACTAATCTGCGTGCATCAGCCTTCCATCCTTCGTCTTTGTGGCATTGTCTGTATGTATACTCTTTATTTGATACTTACCTCTAGTTCTGTGTTCATATTTTGTATCATTAGTGAAGTTTGGTTTGTAACTTTGATAAACTGGTGAACCAAATATTCAGAGTTTAGTTATGCTTACTTTTGCAATCCATGTGCTGCATAATGTTGATTTAGTTTATCCTGTCTCGTGGAAACAGTCTATATAGAAGATGCAATTTAAAGATAATACTTTACAATTGTAATTGTGTTACATTTTTGTTTCAGTATCACACTTTCTGCATTATTAAACCTGTGGACAGAGAGTAAATGTCTCCAGAGTCTTAATGGAAGAAAGGTGTTGAACCTGGCTGCCATCTCTTCTTCTCGTTAGGCTACTTAACACTGTCCTATGACTCATTCAAGCATCCAAAGGCGCCTAAACTCAAGGGATGAACCAGTACTGTGTCTACACAAAGAACCAGTTTTAAAGTGCATCTTTTGGCACTTTCTTACAACTAGCAGCCTGTTGCAAAAGCACATAATTTGTTCCCAACGTGAAAGATAACACAGCTATCTTAAAATAGTATTTTTGCACCAACAAGGTGATTTCCAAAGAACTATAGCTGAAACCTGTAATCTCGCACAATTCTGTGCAGTCCCCCCCTCCCCCAAGTAATCTGTAACAGATGAATAGTATCTGAAAGTTATATCCTTAAGAAACACACGAGAGATGCATCTGGCCTTTCAGCTGATCCATCTATTGTTCATTGAAGCCTCATCAGAAATGGTCTCAGTGGAAGGGTAGCTGTCAAGAAGCCATGATTATGGAAAGAAAAGGGGGAGAAAGGTTGAGGAATGCCAAAATTACACAAGAACTGGATTGTAAATCACTATCAGCAGGTCTTATGGAGTGGTGAATCTACATTTGAAATATTTGGTTCAAATCATCAGTAGTTTCTGCTTTCTTTCTTCTCTCGGTGAAGGCGGACGCTTTTCTTTCCTCTCTCTCCCTCCCTTTTGCATCTACCCTGCTGCTGCTTAAGCCTGAGAGCCTGTCTACGCAAGCTTCTCTGAACTGGAAATTAACTATGGAATTGGTCAGCTGGTTGCTCTATCGACCAAATATTTTTATCCACGACGAGACTGGAAAAGGGGAACAGCTTGTCCGTCTGGGACTTATCCAGCTGGGTACATTATGGACTCCTGGGGAACCTGGAGGATTTTGTGCACGGCGGCACGACGGCAGCACGCCCTGATTTTTTTCCTCATCCATCTCCCATCTCTATGTGTTCACTATTGATTTCCACCTTTTTTTAATGGCTCTGGAAGGGGGCAGCGTAGCCACAGTTCACCTATCTCCCCATGTTTGTTTGTTTGTCTTCTTGGATAGGTGTTCTGTTAACTGTTATTTCCCCATTGTGGGACTAATAAAGGTATTCATTCATTCATTCATTCATTTTATTCAGTATGTACTGAGGTGGTCAAGAGAGCTACAAGGTTTTCACATTTCAATAAATTTCCATGCTTGTTTCCCATTTTCTTAGCAAATTATAAAGAAATGAGGGGTGACTCAAGACTTTCACAGTATTGTATTCCCTAAACGTATCATGATGGAGTGAATGGAAGCTGGCACACAGTGACCTCTGTATGAAACAGGATCTCACTGAGACTCCAACGCACACAAACTAATGCCCTCCATATACATTATTTTTACATTCAATTTGTCACAGTAGTAAATAAGTATAGAGAAGGCTTTCCATTGTCATTCAATACCATGCTAAAGAGATGATATAGAATAAGCTGAATCCAGTGCATTTGTGATCTTATAGCATACTTTATATAATAATAAAAATAAAGTGTATTTTGATCTAAAAGTAAGTAGTGGATAAAACCATAAGACAGCTCTCTGGTGTTATAGGTGAAAAATTTGAATTTGAATTTGAATCTGAGTGTCTGTGATATCCATCATCATAGAGCTGCTAACTAGAAAGTAAGCGAAAATGTCACTGATGTACTTGTGAGAAAAAACTACAATCTCTCAGAGTAGGGTGATGTGAACGCCAAGCTTTGCAAAGACAAAAATCCTTTATGTATTGTTTAAGAATGTCTGCAGACTGCCAGTTCCTTTGACTCACTGCTGAGTCTGTCAATACCTGCATTTTGTACCAGGTTAAAGTCTCCTCCTATTACAAGTGTGGTATCCGAGTAATCAGAGAGTGCAGTGAAGACAGCATGAAAAAACGAGGGGTCATCAACATTTGGTCCATCTATACTAGCAATACATAAATCTATAGTCTGAATAGATAAATTAAGTATTATAAATCTACCTTCTGGATCTATTGTGGTGTTTGTAATTTTAAAGTTTATCTTCCTGTTAATCATGGCCGGTTAGTAGGCAGAAGGGGTCGCCAGGTCGCTTGCTATGGTCGGTAATATGGCAATTGGTTGCCATGGTAATCAGTTGCTATTGTCGGTTGCTGTCAGGTTGATAGGAAGATAGGCCTGTTGCTAGGTTGGATGCTATGGCCCGTTGCTAAGCAGATAGGTTGGTTTCTATGGTCAACTGCTACGGCCGGTGGCTAGGCAGAAAAGGCGGGTTTGTAGGTTGGTTGCTATGGCCAGTTGCTAGGCAGTTGAGCTGGTTGCTATGGTCAGTTGCTATGGCCTGTTGCAGGGCAGATAGGTCGGTTGCTAGGTCGGTTGCTATGGCACCCGGTTGCTATAGCACCCGTGTCAATGGTAACTGGTTGCTATGGTAGGTTGTTAGGTAGCTAGGCTAGTTACTAGGTCGGTTGCTATGCCCATTGCTAGGCTGATAGGCTGATTGCTATGGCCGGTTGCGAAGCAGAAAAGGCCGGTTTGTAGGTTGGTTGCTATGTCTCGTTGCTTGGCAGATGGGCTGGTTGTTATGGTCGGTTGCTATTGCTGGTTTCAGGGCATATAGGCCAGATGCTAGGTCGGTTGCCATGGCCAGTTGCTATGTCAACCAGTTGCTATTGGGTAAAATAAAAATATCTAACACCATATACAAAAACTATATCAATACGCATATATACTACACACATATACATCAAACTAGTATATAGTTTAGAGACAGCATGTGGTGTGTTTGTGGATGAACAGCTACAGGGAGTCCTTTGGTGGAGGTGGGAGAGTTTTAATAATTTTTACAAATAAATAAAACTGATAATGTTGGGTCTCAGGCGACTCTTTTGGGTCCACAGCCTTAGAAAAGTTCGCTTCCTTTATTTCCCACGTCTTTTTCAGCAACTCGAATCACACATAGACATGGAATCACATAATGAAGTAGTCACGTGATTTCAGAAAACGGGGCCTCGTTTTTGTCACGTGGTTTTCTCAAAAACGATACGGACCTCGATACGGGCTTCGTTTGAACACGCCCCCTTTGCTCTGGACGGCCCTCGGGGCTTCGGTACAAAACGTAACATCACTAATTGTGGGATCCATTCGGGAACGATGCAGTCGTTGCTTCATACGTCATCGTTTACGTAACTTGCTGTGCTGTAAATCACGCTTTGAAGCAGTGGTTCAAAGAGAAGGCAACTTGGAGTTTGAAGCAAGGATTTGACTTGATGTGTTCGTGTAGGAAAGCCAAGCGAAGATAACCATGAGAAATTCAACACGCAGCACCACACATGTAACTTGGACTTTTCTTGTTTTGGTTAATTGTTATTATGGTTAACTGAAGCAAAACAGTGATAAAGCTACTTTTGGCTGCTCCCTATTATTAGAAGCAAGGGGTAACCAGCGGGTAGCTCCACATGTTCACACCAGGTGCCCTTCCTAACACAAGCTTAAAGGGATTTGTGCTCCACCTGGGATATCCTTACTAAAATTCGTGAACGCTGACCCTGACAAAAAGCTTTAATATTTAAACTAAACTTAAAAGAGCAAATCAAATCTAAAATCCATCAAAACTAAACTGATATAAATAAAAAAAAAAGTATTCCCTTGGGGATAAAACAAACAAGTAGTGAAATGTACACAAATAAGTGCTTTTGTGTTTTTCCAGTGTGACATGATCGAACAGCATACATCTTGAATTACTTGAAAAACAACAATTGGGTACACAAGTTTGAATTTATTTTGAAATTTCTCTGATCCACACAGGGTCAAAAGTATGTATGCAGACGCAAATCTTTTAATAAGTGATGATGAAGGTTTTATGACAATAAAAAAGCTATTCTATTCTATTCTAAGTTATCCCAATGTAACAGCACTTTACCAAGGTCTGGAAGAACAACCAAACTATCACACAGTGGTACTGTGTGTGGTACTGGTACATTGCACTAAGAGGATGGAATAATGTAGGACAAATAACTACCTCCTAATTTTTCAACTTAATCTCAAATCAGCAATTAGTCGGTTTAAACTTTGGGTGTTCCAACACACACCAGTACTGGCTTTGGAATGGATAAAGCAGGCTAACTTTAAGCTTCTGGATTGCCCTTCCCAAAGCCCCCAACCTCAACCTTACTGAAAATTTGTGGACTATGCTTAAAAGCTGGGTCCATGCCAGGAAGCCAGACAATTTAGATGAGCTCTAGCATTTCTGCGAAGAAGAGTGGTCAAATATCCAGCCAGAATGATTCCAGAAGCTTGTTGATGGCTACTAAAGCATCTTGTCGAGGTGCAACTTGCTAAGGTTGTGCATCTAGTTCTTATATTTTAAAGTGATTCAAGATGTATGCTGTATGTTTTTAATTTCATACCATGCTGATTACAAGGCTACATTTGTACAGGTGCCAAGTTATGTTTGTTTTTTGATTAAAAAAAAAATCATATACAGCACTCGTAACTTATGTTTTCCCAACTAGGCAGAGAAAACATCAACCATGGTTAGCTCATCTATTAGGAATAATGGGACTATCCACCAACTGGACAAAGCAGACACCACTGACTCCTTCACGGATGAGGATGATGGGGAACTGGCAAAGATGAAGCAGTGTAAGCTGTTTTCATAAATTCTGCATCTAAATAACACACTATAAAAAAAACAAAATAAAACAAAAAAAACTAATTTAATATAATTTATTCTATAAATTTTACAGAATTTTCATACTATTTTGAAATTGGTGAAATATCAATAAAATCACAAAATTAAACAGTTAATTAACATGTCTGCTTAAAGAGAGAAGCCCAGACCACTCTCTCCTCAGCCACCTCCTCTAGCTCATTTGGGGGACCACAGAGGCGTTCCCAGGCCAGCCAAAAGATATAATCTCTCCAGCCTGTCATGGGTCTGCCCTGGAGTCTCCTCCCAGTAAGCACCTCACCCTGGAGGCATCCTAATCAGATTTCCGAACCATCTCAACTGGATCCTTTCAATGTGGAGTTGTAGCGGTCCTACTCTGGGAACACTTCTGTGTCCCCCTGGCTGAGCTGAAGGAGGAGGCTGGGGGGAGAGAGGTCTGGGTATTTCTGCTTTGGCTGCTGCCCCCGCGACCCAACCAGGATAAATTTTTCTGGCAGCCCAGCTCCCGTAATTTTTCTGTGATTTCATGACAGATAATTTCTTTCTTTCTTTCTTTCTTTTTTAACAGAAAATATTCTGGTGCCCGAGGTGCAGGAATATTTTCATGATTTGATGAGGTGTTTTTTTTAACACTGTATATGTAGCTTAACTGTTGCTGGTATGTTAATGTGAATATACTGAGCTCTTGAAATGGAACAGTCATCTCAGTTTCATATCATTATATATTTAACAAGAAATGTAAATGGGATAATTGCATTTATCAGGTGCAGCATAATCCCCTTCAGTTTGCCTGGCCTTGTGAGGCAAATGGGGATACCTTATGAAAAATGTATAAACAAAGAGCACAATTGTAAGAACAGTATTAAAGGTGTGATTCATGTTCCCACTCAGTATGCAGAGATCTCAGTCCACGACCAGACCTGGTCAACTTCACATGCAGCATCCGCTGGCCGATAGAGTGTGAGGTCATCGGCGACGCTGTCCATCACATAGGTAATATTTCATTGCAATAAAACTGGGTTTGTTAGTTCTAAGCACAAAGACTTATCAAGGGTGAGAGTTAGCAATGAGAAATTTCTGAGCTGCTTCTCCAAAATATAAGCACAAATAATATATTGAACACAAATTTGTTGCTCACGTTGGAGTTTTTTTTTAAATGAGAGTGTATTTCGTAGAGTGGGACCCACCAAAGCTAGAGCCGTTCTATCAGTCCACAGGATATGAGAGGACACCCATGCCAGTCGGAGAGCAGAAGGGGAAGGTGGTATTCTGCATAGACCATGGTAACACTTTATTCTCGTCACTGGTGTTTATGTTGCAGTGCCAGGTTATTTCATATGTACTTTATATGTTATACTATATACTGCCCTTAGTCTGTGAAAAAAGCAATGCAAATTCAATGCAACTGAAAGCTTTTTAGAAATGTAGTCCTTCATATTTGTTTTTTTCTTTTGACTCTTTAAAGCCACTAAACACCCCTGTTTCACCTATTCGTGTATTGGAGGGAGCAGGGAGCCCATTAAGCAAGCCATTTTTTATGATGTCGGTGAGACAGACCTGGTCCTTGAGTTTGAGTCACGCTTTGAGAGTGGGAACCTTCAGAAGGCTTTCCAAGTGTGAGTCTCCAGGCTTATTGTTGCAGCTTTTTAGCCTTATCTTTTCACTTCTGTAGTGGTGTTAGGTTCAGTTACGGTCTTTGCTCATATTTTCTTCCTTGTTCAGGGGTGCCCATGATTATGAGCTTACCCTGCGCACGGACTTGTACACCACAAAGCACACGCAGTGGTTTTACTTCAGGGTGAGGAACATGAAGGCTGGAGTCACCTACCGCTTCACCATCGTCAACCTGATGAGGTGCAGCAGTCTGTATTCAAAGGGTATGAAACCACTCCTCTACTCTGAGAGGGATGCTGAAGAGAACGGTGTTGGATGGCAGCGTGCGGGCTCCAATATCAAATACTATCAGAACTGCAGTCAGGCAAGTGGTATCTGGATCAGTTTTAGCTTTATGAACTCTTTGAGTCAAATCTGAGAATTAAATGTATTAACAGAGCGTTTTGTTTTCCGTTAATGTTGTGGGTAGATTAAACCTTGAATTTAAATTATAACTGTAGACAGGATTGCTTTTAAAAATCTATTGTTTCTGTGTTATTTAGAATACAAAGGACAACAACAATGATACCATCACCTTTTACTCGCTCTCCTGGACTCTCCAGTTCCCTTATGACTCGGACACCTGCTACCTGGCCCACTGCTACCCCTACACCTATTCACGCCTGCAGCGCTACCTTAGTCATATTACTTCCAACCCTGCAGTTAAGTCATACTGCAAAGTGCAGGTCCTGTGCCGAAGTCTTGCTTGGAATGCTGTGTATGTGATGACAATAACGGCCCAGGACTCTGGCAGGATGTACAACAAGACCAAGAAGGTTGTGGTGGTGACAGCCCGTGTGCACCCAGGAGAATCCAACAGTTCCTGGATGATGGAGGGATTCCTCGACTTTCTGCTCGGGAACTCAGCTGATGCTCAGCTTCTCAGGGACACTTTTATTTTTAAGGTGCCTATTATCGCTGTTCTGTCTTCATATGTTAATCAGTTCCAAAGTAGATTGCAAATTAGTGTGGGTTTTTTTTTGTTTGTTTGGGGTTTTTTTGAAGGGTGATGATATAATCTATTGTAATATACATTTTTGAACATATTGTTTTTGATCTCTTTTTTTAAATGCTATAATTCTATGCTAATTTTTGTTTACCGCTCTGTGGTGCTGCAGGTGGTGCCAATGTTGAACCCAGATGGTGTAGTGGTCGGCAACTCCCGCTGCTCTCTCGCAGGCACGGACCTCAACAGAAAATATGGGACATTGCTCAGAGATTTATTTCCTTCCGTGTGGCACACCTGGAACATGGTGAAAAAGTGAGACTTGACACACAAACAATAGCTGTACCAAGAAGCTTTGACCCTAAAAAGTTAATTTTAAGATTGTGCGTACAGTTGCTTTATCGAGCTCTTGGCCTTGGGTATTCAAAAACATGTAGATTACCAAACAGCTCATCCAATAATTGCATGCAATACTTTTCTATTCTTTTTGGCTTTTTTTTTTGTAAATTTTTGCCAAAATTTCTGAATGGAAATGTCTGCTCCACCATTTTTTTCTCAGACTAATGGCCGAGAGAGATGTAGTTCTTTACTGTGATTTTCATGGCCACAACCAAAAAAGCAATGTCTTCATGTATGGCTGCAGCAACACAGATGATACTTCTCTGAAACTTCACGAGAGAGTCTTTCCACTAATGATGAGCAAGAATGCAAGTAATAAGGTAAAGTGTACCTTGCCTGAGCAACGCAGGGCTTCCAAACAGAGTTGCTGACTTTTAAAATTCAAGTTCTACATTGATTAATTTTCTATGGTTTTAAGGACCTCTTGTAAACTAATGTAAAATGTTCTTGTAAACTTGTAAGCCTCTGTTGTTAAATTACCCACCTATTTGTTACACCAATCTTTAAACTTCATGTTTACTACCTGTCAAACACTTGAAATTTCATATACAATATTCTTTCCTCAGTTCTCCTTCGACGCCTGTAAATTCCAGATGGAGACGAGCAAAGAGGGCACAGGACGAATTGCCATGTGGAGACTTGGCATCAAAAACAGCTACACCATGGAGGCCACCTTTGGAGGCTCCACTCTGGGTGAGTGTAGACATTCAGCGGATGTATGTGTGTTTTGTAAGCTTTGTACATATCAAGTAAGAGAATGTATAATCTATCGGACTCTTAGGTGACAGGAGAGGGACACATTTTACTACTCGAGACTTGAAGTCCATCGGTTTTCACCTGTGTGACACCCTGCTGGACTACTGTGACCCCGATCTAATAAAGGTG
>VUQK01040311.1:0-17391 GCA_015106715.1 Bujurquina vittata
CCACTTAAAATTGAAAAAAAAAATCTTGTCATTCATGAGATGTGTGTTATGTTGTATGTGAGAGTCGTGCTTTGGCCAGGCAAACCGTGATAATGGGTTAGCATTCGCGTCACTTAACTCCACCACACTGTTCTTACCTAGCTAACCTGCACGGTGCATGTGGACAAGGCACGTACACACAATAGGATGCGATGATTGGCTGCATAAGTGAACCGTATCGTATCATTGGCTTAACACCTGAAACTCACTGGCTTAAACTACAAAATGGTACGGAAAGAATTTTTATTGGTCTAATTAGTTTACGGTTCATGTTGGATTCAAGTTTTTGCGCTGCATAGATTTCCTTGTGCGCTGAGAATGTGTGAGCAGTGCGCGATTGCACAAGCGCGCAGCTTAGAGGGAACATTGTCTGCGGGCCAAATTTGGCCCGCGGGCCGGAGTTTGACACCTATGTCAAGAAGATATTAACAAACAAACAAATAACCACCACAAACAATAATAATAAATAATCAGTAATCATTGAGGTTTCTTGCTGGCAGTGTTAAGATGTCTCATGATAGAAATCTGAAGCACCTTAATCACACTGATGGGGATACTTTTGTTTTTCCCCCACTCACTTTCTCTCAGTGTGTTTGGTCAGGCAGACTCGGAGTGTCCTAACGGTGTGGTGCGACCAGCTCATGCGTATGTGTGAGATCGCAGCTTAGCCCGGTCACATCAGACCACTAATTGCCAAGCAGCAGGTTAAAGAGCCCGGCATTGTCTGCTGAGGCAAGACATGACATCATTCAGCGTCACTTCGGGGAAAACCGCCTTCCCGAATTCTCTGTTATGTGAAATTCCATCGAGCGCTGCGCTAGATATAAAATCCAGTTCCCTCCTTTCAAACTGGAAAGCAACAATGCTTTGACACACATACAATTAAAGGCAACTGGGAACTTCAGGTGTAACAGGAAGAGTTCTTTTATTGAGGCGGGCATGTTTTGTCAGTAAATAAATAAATATCTTTGAAACTTCTGAAAAGATAGAAATGATTTACTGGACTCACATGCCTTTATTAATGTGTTTCATTTTAATCTCTCAGAACAAAGCTGCACCAAATTCCAGCGAAAGAAGTCACACTAGTCGTCCAGGTGAGGCACTAATTTCCATTTCTTTTGTAAGATCAGGCATGTCAGCACTTTTTAAGCAGATGGGTGAATTTTAGGTCAGGGAGTTTCTTGGTATTCGTTCTTCTTCCAGCCTCCACCCAATGGAGACAGGTGAGTACCCCAGAGGCTATAGAGGAGGCTGCTGCTGCTGCTGCTGCTGGTGGTGGTGGGTGGGGGTTACCTAAATGTTTACACATGGTGTGGGTTCTCCTAATCCTCCTCTAAAAAGCCTCAGGCAACTTACCCATGACCTTCTGGGACACTATGAAGATGCACGCTGACAACTCGGCTTATAATCACACAATGCTCCGACTCAAAAGGTACAGCTGAATGTCTGTGTGTGTGACAGAGGGGCTCTCGGTCTTTAATTGAAACCAACAGCATGCAGAGAGGCCTCCACTAACCTCGTCTCGGCCGGAGGGATTCCCGCTGACCGAAACGAACAAAGAGCAAGCCCTCATTTAACAGCCTGGAAAAATGGCGACCATCTCACGTGTAAACGCCAAGACTTTTGGACCTTTAACCTTTCTCCTGCTTCACTCTTCCTCCATACCAACTGCAGTCAGATAAGCTGACGCACAAGAGACACACAGCCGGGATAGTGAAGACACAAAGGAGCTATTGACAAAACTTATGGAAATAACCTGATCTAATTATGGTGCTTTGTCATGAGTCGCAAAATCTACCATGTAGATGGAGGGCCAAAGATCCAACAGGTAGTAAATCCAGAAAATCTCATAATGAGTACCTTCTGACAGAGGATGGTTATCAGAATGCAATGAGATCTGGAAAAAAGGAGAGCTGCTTTAGGACGTTTTTGGCAGGTTCTCTGGAAATTTGAAATGTTAAACCCGATCAGATTAGGAAATCATCTTAGTTAAAATACAGTTAGTGTGTTGTTTATATAGTAATAAGACCCATTATACATATCATGCTGGCTGATGTCTTCAAATCCTCTTTTTTCCCTCCCAACTACTCGATAAATTCTTATTTATATTCATATGTTTACAGTGATGCAAAGCAGGTATGAAGAAGATGGAACAACCAAATGTTTAGGAAACTTTACTTGACTAAAAAACCAAAAACAAATGTATCTTTCTTATGCTCAGTCAATCCTGCCCAGCTAACGCCATGAATCCTTTCATTTTTCTCTTGTTGAATTTAGCAGCAATTCACAAAAGCAGTTCAGAACATCCCACAATGTACCTTAAAATATTAGAGAGACCCCCCAAAGATATGCATCCAAAGCCTGATAAAGCATATTCCTCTTTACTAAAAATACTTAAAACAAATTACTCCTGTACTGGTGGACTTCTTTCTGCAACTCAGTCCTGCATATGCCATCCTGCTGCACCTCCTTTGCATGACTCATGACTTAGCAGAGTTAGCAGCTGAGAGCTAGAGCTAGAGATAGGAAGAAATATTATTGGAAATAACTAAATATTTAAGTTATTACTAAGTTATTACATCACAAGTTATTACTAAGTTTCTCTCAGCCAAGACGCTTTCTGATAACTGACTGAAATTCATGCAACTGCGGCGGTTTCATTTTAGTTTGTTTTCTTTTCTAAGTCTGCTGAAAAGGAGGATGGTGAGTTTCTTTGTACTCAAACTGTCAATCAGAGCACTTTGATTCCAATCTGATCCTTTGGAACCGAGCTCTCAGCAGGTTGACCTACTTTACATCAAACTGCATCTCTTCATTCATCTGCTCCTGTGTTCACACGCGCTCCCTGGCCTCTCTGTTTTCCAGCCCTCTGCTGCACTTTTAACTCTGGCATCTCTCAGCACCAAGCCCTCCCTGCTCCTTGCTTTTATTATGCGGACAAGCATGGACAAGCTATAAGTTGTTTTGAAATGTGATCAGGTAAAAAGTGGAGCACACCTACCAAGATGACCATTCAATGATTCGTGTTTAGCCGAGAGCTAAAGCTATAAACTATTCAAAACCGAACTCTGAATACCGGCAGCATCAAACGGATTAGAGGGTGTGAACGAGAGCTAAACGGCTTTAAAGGTGGGAAAGAAGACATGCTGCAGATGAATGTAAAAGCCACACCTGGTTTGTGTGGGTTTTTTTCCCCTTGCAAGAGCACCGAGGTGCAGAAAATATTTTAATAAAGGGCACTGTTTCCAAATCCAAAAACATATTATCGTGCATGATTACAAATAAGAGCCCACACTGTGTCACACTGGCTAAGTCAATAACCTGAGGCTATAATGTTAGACAGGTGTGCAGCAACACAGGCCGGGCAGTCGCCCCTGGGCTTAGATTTCAAAATTCTGATGCTTTTAACCTTCACATTTGGGCCAAAAACTCTCTGACAGAGCCTGTGGACTGCTGCCTAAAAAGTAAAAAGTTTATGCTTTCAAAGTGTGCTGGAGCTGCCTGCTTTCCTCTCCTCAAAAAAAAAAGTTTCTACATACAAATCAAAGCCATCGCATTACTTATCATTATTAACTGAGCGCAGAGGCTTTTAACTCAGTAGGTGGCCTGTTTCAGAGTACAGCTTTTGAAGACAAGTTCATGTCCAACTTGAGAGGCACCCTACCCCCAGATGATACACAGGAGACACTTTTCCACATTCCCCGGATGACTCGGCATGCTCATTCCTCTGAAATTGACCGCTAAGCTGAGGCAGGAGACAAACAAAGTAACTCAACTACACACAACCGGGAGCAAAGGCTGCTATTATGGGCTATTAAAACTGCTGCTATTTAGGCCACAAGCCAGAAGGGTAGGAACGTGACTGAGTAACTTTAAAATAGTGTCAGTGTCACTCATGTTTAAATGACAGGTTGCTCGCAGCCGGTGTTGCTGACTGATTTTAGCCTAGTTTTAAGGAAACAGGTGAGTGGAGAAAACACAGCAGAGGCAGTCATGAGAATGTATGTGAGCACTTATAAATCCCATAGGGGAGCATTTGCATGCAAGGGTAGCGGGATAGGTGAGGTGGTAGGATTGTGAGGTGTGGCACCCAGGATTGCTTTCCTAAAATGTGCACACGCACGCATGCACACACACACACATACACACACACGCACACACACACACACACACACTCACTCATACGCAGTCAGACAGCCAGTGTCTGAGTGGCAGGTGATAGGGCAGGTGCTCTCCAGACAGTTGTGGGGGAAGGAGGAAGTTGGGGAAAGGGAGGGCTCCTGTGGTGAGCAAAGTTATAAATCTGAGTGTGATACAAGCAGGCATGCAGATATCAGAACCACAGTTTGCTTAGAGGCAAAAAATTCAGTCAGAAAGAAAAAGAAAAGAAAGGAATAAATCAGACATGTGCCTTCACACAGGAGATCTCCAGCCTGTAATAAAGTGCAGAAAAACAGTTCAAGGTCCTGATTTACACTTTCTTCCCGTATGACGTGCAGATGCTGCATTTGAGACAGACATACTGTAGTAAATCAGATAATCCACAAAAACACCCACAGCTATCTAATTGTGCTCCAGTCAAAATATGAATCTCCAGGCTATCCATACACACATCATCATGACAACACACTTAGTCATCAGGACGGCAGACAGGATGGCAGCCATCACCTGAGCTCGCACTTTTGCTGATGCTGGAAAGAAGATTCTCTGGATGCAGGGGAAGAATCGCCACGCTGAGAGCAACAAAGCAGCTTTGCAGCTGGCTGTTTCACTGTTTTATTCATTAATGAAAAAATGTGTCAACAATTTGGCAGGTTTGAGGCAAACACACTCACATATGCAGATGAAGGCAATAATTAATACGTGCACTCACATGTTCAGAAGCACACAAAGCCAGTGAAGGTTTGTAACAGCTTTTAGCCGGAAGCCACAAACACAGAGGTGTTTGAGTATTATGCTAAAATATAATGAGGAGGAGAACCGAGCAGAGTGTTCAAGCTGAGGTGCCAAGTTTCAGCCATGTATAGTTTTTAACAACCCTTCATCCAACATATTCCAGGCATGCACTTACCTGCCCCACTCTGCAACAACTCACTGCTCCACTGTAGCCAGTTAAAGCTCACCTTATTCTACACTGCCTAGGGAGCAGCTGGGAACATTACAGATGCAAGAAGCAGCTTCTTCCAAGAGAATACATTAATGCAGGATCTAATAATCTCCCTGGCAGGACATATGCATCAATTTGAGCAGGATAACTTGGCTGTCTGCAGACTTTGTCTTGCAGGGAAGCGAGCACAATGGTTAAACTGTTAACTTTATTCTCCCACACACACGGGTTTAAAGAATTTTTTGCCACGATGGTTTTTGCTGGTTGTTAGCACACCATCGTGGCAAACAGATTCCTGATATCTCAGACCTATGCTTCCTGTATCCAGTTGAGTGTTTATATGCTGCCACATATATGCAATGCACCTGACAAGCAGCACAACCCTACTTTCCTTAAGCGTCTTACACAAAGCACAGCCTGCACTCCCATGCAAACGGCTCAGCTTCCACTCTCAGCAGCCATCTCGTAACAGAGAGATGATGGAATGTGTGTGTTGATGTCATGACTTAATTTGTTATTTCAGAGTTATTTCTGGTGTTTGTTTAGTACTGTACCTCAGTGGCGTTAGCAGCCTAGTGTGTGTGCTGGATGGTGTCCAGCAGCAGTGTGTGAATCCAGGCCATGCCAGGGTCAGACTGGACTCTGTTATCCATTGCTGCCTTGTGTTCCTCTGGGCTTCTGTCCTCCCTTGTCCTCCCTGAGCTTTGGACACAGCCCAGACTTTTCTAAACTGCTCTCTTCTGCTTGTTTCCTCTCCTTCTTCTTGTTCTTCTCTTCAGAAAAACAAAAAACAGGTTGAAAAAACTGCCACCGCTTGCTGCACTCAGAGCTACTTGCAATGCAGATCCCTTCTCTAAGCTCCTCTGCTCTCCCTTCCCTCTGCTTTTCCCCCTCCCTCCGACTCTCTCTCTCTCTCACCCTCTCTCACTGCTACTGTTAGGGAAGTGCTCTCTTATTTTCTATTATTCTCCTCCCCTTCTCTTGTCCTTCCTTTAACTCTAATAGTTATTTAGTGTGCCATTTCAGCACCTGCCTTGAGACAGAAAGGGACGGAGGACCAAACTTGGAAATAAAAGTACTGCTCATGTATGGAATTGTGAATCACTAAAAACCTGAACGCATGTCATTAATGTGAGGGTAGTGAGGTCTATATATATTTAGTATATAGAATATACTATTGTGTGTGCATGCACTGTGAGCTATTTGAACATGTGAAATTTACACATTGAGCCTCAAAAGCATGATTTACATGTTGGACTTTGTGCATGCATGCATGCGCGCAGCTCCATTGCCTCTGGAAGTGCCTTTGGCTGCGTGTGTGAGCGCGTGCTTGCATGCAGCTTTCACCGAATGTCAGACTGTGAGATGGCAGCAGATTGAAGCTGCTAAGGCTTGTTCGAACCCTCTCATCTTTTATAGAGCTCCACGCATGCTGCTCGATCAACTATGAAAAGAATGGGCATCAGGTTACCTTGGGACAACATCTGATGGTGTATCAACAAAAAAAACAAACAAAAAAAAAATGTTAAAGGATTCTTGTCTATGATTTTCCTTTTGTATCACTATTCAGACAAATGTGATAATGTGCAATAACTACTCCAAATTAATCAAACAACATGTAGCATTGACTGACACACAACGTTTAACCCTTAAATACAGCTGTGTCAGTGTGTGTAGTGGAAACCAAAATGGATGTAAATGCATTGAATATTGGGTACGTTTGTTTTTTTTTTTACTGGTTCAGCTGACTCCTCAGAGTTTTCTTTTGCAGCACTCGCATGCAAGCATCTTCCCTTCACTCCAGCAGCCGCTAGATGAGCAGCCGGTGTCCACAGCGCATACCTGTGCTCGCTGACATGTACTAACTCACTCTTCCTGCAGGCCATGGCAGAGGAACGCACAGCAATCACAACAATCTGAGGATGAATGTGGCCAAGAGAGAGAAGAGGCGGAAGAAGAGAGCATGTATTACCAAAAAAAAAGGGACTACAGGAATGAAATAACTGGGGGGAAAAAGACAGAGGTGGAAGAGGAGATGAGATAAAATAAAAGTCAGGAGTTGCCCAAGGCCACAGCCATTGGTGGAGTTTTTGTGAAGGGAGAGGAAGAGAGAAATCATTAACGAACACCTGTCTGGTTCTGCTTTGACTCCTAATAAAGCGGCGTCTTCTTTATCTGCCGCTGCTTTTTGGTAGAAGGTGATGATTTCATAAGGAGGGCGGGATGAAGAGAAATGGAGAAAATGGAGAAAGTGAAGAAGAAAATTCAGTGAGTACATCATCACCCACACTGAGTCCCACGTTGAGGATGCATTTGAACTCATCAAACTAGATTTTATTTGGATCTAAAATGCAAAACAGCTCACACATAAAATACGGCCTCTACTGAGGTACTATTGCACCCCTGTTTACAGTTTTGTACATTAGGGACACTGAAATATTTAATACTGTGAGGAACATTCATGTAGAAGAGACTGGCATGCTTTGTGCTGGGTGAAAACAGCATAAACACTGTGGTGATAACACAGTCAGTGAACAATGACAGCCTTGTAAGAATGAACAGTTAAAGTAAAAAAAAAAGACTGTTGACTCTTTGCAATCTTGCAGTCACAGTTGATCCAAGGAAAGTGAACTTTGACCTCAAGTCAGCAGTCATCATAAAGATAATAATCATACACAATTAAGAGGTAATCTGATGATCTTACGCATTAAAGTTTGTTTGCTTTCCATAAGCAGCACTGCTGCTCTGGTGTACGCAGCTGTTTAAAGTCTTCTGTCCCTTTAGGGGAGCTTCGTAAAGCCCCAGAAAATCAGGGTAATAAGACTTTCATTAAACATCATGTCTTTTGGGCATGCCAACAATAATGCTATGAAAAACACTGCAAATGGGAAGCTATGCAATTTTACACTATGATTTGTCATTATGGTATAATTGTAATAGTTTTGGTTCAAGGGTTCAGACTTTTGGACTGCATGGGACACACATCACTGCAAGTCCCAGACCTTTGAAATTCTGACTGGCCTCAGATACTGTAGTATTATCAATGCATAATGCATGCTATAGCTGCTGGAAGCCAATCAAAATACTAATTTTACCCACATGTTTTTGTTTTATTATCAATATATAGATTTATGTTTTATAAATATATGCTCTTTGCTCCCATGAAGAAACATCAGACTCTGATGATGCTGAAATAACCAGGAGATCAAAGATGGAATCCAAATATGTTGGTGAAACACTGATATGAACAGGAGGGATACACTGCAGGATTCACCTGCTTATCACAGATCTGTGCAGCTGCATATGTATTAATAAAATGATAACCAATCCTAACAGAATTCCATTTGGGGAAAATTTCACTTATCCCAGATGCAAAGGAATGTCTTATATTTGACCGATGTTTAGTCCCATTACTCTTTTTCCAAGAGTCCTAACTCATGTTTCCAAAGGACGCGTCACTTGCTTCAGGGGAGGCAACGCAGTTGGGTTTGGATGCAGGAGTGGGGGAGAAACAGAGAGACAGGAGAAAGAGTTAGGTCTGTTAGACTGACTGCAATAAGGAGGGAAAAAAGCTGACACAGACAACTGCAGCATGCTACTGAATCACAGCAGGCGGCTATCATACTATATTCTTGTGGTAAATAGATGGTCACAAAGTGACACTTGTAATTAAATGATTTCAGTTACCACATTCATCTGTCTGTCTGTCCTGCAGGCCTCACACCTGATCAAATGGATGTTTTCTCTTTAGAGAGCAAATATGCACATTCAATTCACAAAATGTGGACCTAACATGTGGCTATAGGGGAACTACAGGACATAAATATCCCCGAAATTGTGAGGTCTTTAGTAAAATTCAAGGTTTTAAAACCAATTCTAAAACTAAAACCTGTACATGCCAAATGCAACACAGTCACAAGGTTAGCAATGAGGCACAATAAACTTGTGTTTGTTTAGAAAAAAAAATCATTGCTCCCCATAGAATTGCATTTTTTTCACATATATGGCTCTATGCACAACAAAACATGTTAACTATTCAGAGCTGTTTAAAGGTTACATATTTATGTGTAAATGCTGTTCACCAATGTTGAGCAAAAGGATGGTTATAAAATGGGACGGTGTCATCAAAATAATAAAGTGATGCTGTGCTATTATTTGAAAAACGATGCGGTAAATAAAACCACCAGCTCCAAAACAGAGGGCCAAGATAAATAATGTGATATGTAGGTAAATAATCCCCTTAACAGCACACAGCATTGCTCCCACTGACTTCTGACAGATGTTTTGCTGACTTAACTGTGCTAAATTATAACATATTCTTTGATTTTAAAAACGTTTCAGCAGGAAATGATCATAGTGTTCTTTTTGGGTGCATCTACTAGGCTGAAAAAAAGAAAACCAAATATTTTTGACCTCTTTGATTACTGAAATCATCGCCTCCTTTTTGGGAATGCTGTTCACTTACTTGTGCTGTACTCACCTGTCCTCATTCAGCAATATTCACTACACGAGACACATGACAACAGCATGGGTCAGAACAAAGGGACACACGCACAAACACACACAGGTGAGGATGAATATACACACTATGAGGCTACAGTATGTACTCCATGAGCAATGAATGAATATACAGGCTGGGATCCCCGTGGGCAGAATGTGACATATGAGATGTGAACTGATTAGCTGCTATTTTTGAACGTACTGATTTTTCATTTTATTTAAAGTTGAACATGAGCAGAAGTGCTGACAGATGAAATAACCTATGCCAACACACATCGGGTCACAGAGTCTGGGGGATGTAATCAGCCGGCATATTTGGCACCAATCCCTCACAGATTACCTTTAATGATCATGTTGTATCCAGTGCAGTGAGTTTATGACAGCTAGTCGAGCCGCAGGTGCTTTACAAACTCTCTGTGGAGGTGGGTAGGTGGAATTTATTTGGGGGAATCAGCAGTGCGGGTGACAGGTTTAACACTACATAACCTGTGAGCAATGGATCACCTGCGTGGAACCACAGGACTAATATACTGCTGAGGATCTGTTTATTATGGTGCTAACAAGGATACTAATGGAAAGGACATGTTTTATTTTGGAGACTGCATTTCTGAATCTTCTACTACTTATGCAGTGCAGAGTCACTGTTCCCAGATGGACAAATTTGTATCCAAACGATGACCTGATCTAAAAATCCCAGTTACTCACACATTTACTGACTAGACTCAGATTTTAAGAACAAATGTATGCTGCATGGCCTCGTGTGTGTGTGTGTGTATGTGCGTCCCATGTTCTTACTGACCTGGGCTGGAGGTGCCTGGAGTGGCAGTGGCAGCCCGTCGGGCTCGACTCACCAGCAGGGCATCCTGGTTTTCAGCCAGAGCTTGCTTAGCTAGGTAGCGTTCCCTCTTGATCTTCAGCTCCAGCGACTCAGGGACATCAGGTACGATCCAGTCAATGGCTCGAAGTACAAAGAACACCACGTGCTGGCGATAGGGAAACATCCAGACAGTAAGAACAATCTCATGACATAAGAAACTGGCAAAGATTTTGACAGACTGTATTTTTAGCATTTAAATATCCATCCATCCATCCATCCATCATTCATCCATTTTCTTCTGCTTATCTGGGGTCGGGTTGCGAGGGCAGCAGCCTAGGTAAAGAACCCTAGACCTCCCTCTCCCCAGCCACCTCCACCAGCTTATCTGGGGGGTACCCAAGGCCCTCCCAGGCTAGCCGAAAGATCTAATCTCTCCAGAGTGCCCTGGGTCTGCCCCGGGGCCTCCTCCTGGTAGGACATGCCCAGAACACCTTACCCAAGAGGCGCTCGGGAGGCATCCCAGTCAGATGCCCGAACCACCTCAACTGGCTCCTTTCGATGTGGAGAAGCAGTGGTTCTACTTTAAGCCCCTCCTGAACGGCTGCACCCTATCTCTAAGGGAGAAGCCAGCCACCCTTTGGAGGAAACTAATTTCTGCCTCTTGTATTGACGATCTCATTCTTTCAGGCACTACCCAAAGCTCGTGACCATAGGTGAGGGTAGGGATTTAGATTGACCGATAAATCAACAGCTTCACTTTCACACTCAGCTCCCTCGTCATCACGGCAGACCGGTGCAACTTCCACATCAATGCAGACGCAGACCCAAGGCTTCAAGGCCATCCAAAAGTCTTTTTTCATGGCCTCACTGAACTTCTCCTACACCCGAGTTTTTGCTTCACCCACTGCCCGAGCTGGGTTCCGCTTGGCCTACCTCTGGAGTCCCACAGGCTAACCAGGCCCAATAGGACCCTTCACCTCTGATGACCACCATCTGGTTCGGGGATTAGCACCATGACAGGTACCAGCTACCTTGCAGCCACAGCTCTAAGCAGTAGCCTCAACAATGGTGCGGAACATGGTCCAGTCAGACTCAATGTCCCCGTAACCCTATCCAGGGCAGGGCAAACAGTTCCCTTGGTGACGCTTCTGTAGGGCTCTTCTGAATCGCTCTATGTCTGGCCCCCCACCCAAGACCAATTTGCCGTGGGAGATCCTACCAGAGAGACAACCCCCAGACAACATAGTTCCTGGGATCACTGGGACACACAAACCCTTTCACCACAATAAGGTGGTGATTCACGGAGGGGCAACCCTAACCCTACATTTAAATAGTATTTGTAATTTTTCACATAATTTGTACCACTACAAAAACATTTCTTCTTTCTCAGATGAGTATTAACAAATAAGAGAGAGTAAAAGCAGAGCGAAAGCAGAGAAATTAGGTGAGCAAGAATAAAAGGTGATGAAACTGAAGGAAAACTAAACTTAAAAACTACACAAAACACTGAACGAAGACCAAACAACCTGCAGTTAAACCATGCAGTTGTCAGCAGATGTAAAACTATGCTCTGTGTAGAAAATAAAATATTAAATAAAGTTAAAACCCCTAAAACAGGCAAAACGAAATAAATAGAGATACAAGGCAGCTCATTTCCTACCTCAAATGCAATAATAAAGCCGAGTCTGACTGCAAGGAGCTCCCAGTAAAACAGTGTGTAGTTTCCGTTGTTGTCTCTGAATGCTTTATATCTGAAAAAAAAAATCCTAATCATGATACTCTAACAACAGGAAATGTGCATATTATGCAGCAGCAGCAGCAGCACATGAGAAACCATCAGTAATGTCACCCTCTGTTGGTCAAAGCTATGATCTGAACACAATTAGAAACATAGCGACACCAAAATAAACATATATGAGAAGCTGAATATGAAACTTTAGACCTGATTTAAGTTACAAGCTCTCACAAATCTTTATGCAGCATACCTGCACAAAGGGTACTCTGTGTAGTTCAGTGGGGCGTAAGCCAGGGTGAAGTTGATGTATCCGTTGAGATCATTGCCAAACTTGTACTCATACAGCAGGCGAGGTAAAAAATCTGATGTGAAGGCTATTAGGAAAGCCTGAAGAAGACCAGAAGACAATGTTGCAGATAATTAATATTCTTTTTTTCATATTATTATTCAGTCTGGAAATAACGTAATTAGAGATGAACTCACATTGGCAATGACAGACAGGTGCGACAGGGCTTCCAGGATGTTAAACCACACTCCGATGTTCTGTGCACGTTCAGCCACCGGCCGGCGGTACTCACACACAAACTTGTGGGCATCCAGACGAATCTCCACCCAGTTGTTGAGGAGGGCGAAGAGCGGAGCGAGCGGGAATGCCGCCACAAAAATGGTGATGAACCCAAACTGGAGCACTGAAGCACACGAAGAGATCATGTTAAATGCAGTGATAAAAGGGTTCTGCACATACAGTTATGGATACTCACCCATCTCCAGGTACTCCTCAAACAGGCCCTCACACTCAACCAACTTGTAATCTTCTTCCCAGCGCCGAGGCTCATGGGATGCCTTACCACCCAACACTTTGGCCAGAGTTCTCTTCTGACGCCAGGCCTTCACTTTGCTGTTGGGGAAGAAAAATTCAACTTTATAAATAAAGCACCAATTCACAACAAACAGTCACCTCAAGGTGCTTTATACTGCAAGGTAAAACCCATACAATAATACAGAGAAAATCCCCAACAATCACATGACTCCCTATGAGAAAGCACTCTTTGATAGTGGGAAAGAAAAACTCCCTTTTAATAGGAAGAACAAGGCACAGGGACGGGCAGCTACCTGCCATGACTGGTTGGGGGTGAAGGGAAACAGAGAGACGGGACAAAAGAAAATCTACGAAAGAAAGCCAGAGTTTAATAACTGCTAACAATTAAATGCAGCTGAGGAACCTGAAGCTGAGAGAACCACAAGTGGGCCAACAGTCTGAAAGGGATGTGCTGTTAGGATAATAAAGGTATCACGAGATTGTTAATATACATGACAGAGCCTGATTATTCAAGGCCTTGTATATGAGAAGAAAGATTTTAAATTAGATTCTGGATTTAAGAGGGAGCCAATAAAGAGAAGCCAATATAGGAGAAAAATGCTCTCTGTTTCTAGTCCCTGTCAGTACTCGCTGCAGCATTGTGGATCAGATGAAAGCTTTTCAGGAGCTTTTAGAACAGCCTGATAGTAATGAACCACAATAGTCCAGGCTAGAAGTAATAAATGCATGAACTAGTTTTTCAGCATCACTCTAAGACAGGATGTTTCTAATTTTAGATATTGTGCAAATTAATTAAACATTTCTGCTAGCGTTTTTCCTTTTCTTTTTTTTTTACATTATTTAAAACAGGAACTTAAACATAGGGACAGATGCCACTCATTTATAAAACAGCTTCTCTAGAGCTGGAAGAGGCTCAGATCCTAATCTTAAATGTACATATTTGGAGCCATTAGAATAACAAGTTTGAAAACTTCAGGCAGTTGCAGATGTTTTTAATGCATCGTTGAAACTGGCTTCATACCGCAGCTCGTTCTTCGTGCATCTGATCTGACAGCTTTATTTGAGGGAATCAGCATATTTATGTTAGAATGTATTGCAAGCAATAGGAAAAATTCAGGATGTTCATTCAACTTTTTCACTTTGTAGCAAATAAATCACAGATATGACACAAAAGTTGGGTTTGTTGTAGCTTTTCTCCAGTCGGAGTGAGACCCAGACTGCCAGTGAGCTGATATTCCTTTCCTGAAGAAAAGCTGCATTTTTAGCAAGATGCATTATTATCCTGAAAAATGACTTCACCATAACCAAATCTACTTTCTATGAATGGAAAGAAGGAAATAAAATTTTCAGTGTACACCAGAGCATTTGTTGCTGAGGTACTGTTTGCCATCTGCTCTGGTCCTTTACCTGACACACAGCCCCATCACAGAGTGGGGAAATCTGCTTATTTTCTTCCTGAGGTGATCTTTATACATTCCAGCATCATCTCCACTGGCCCATCCAGATGTATGATTCATCACTAGCATCGCCTTCATCTGCATTCCACGATTGCTCCTGTTTAGCCCACTGTGAGCTGGTTTGCTTCTGCTTAGGTGGTGGTCCTGGTTTTTGTTTGGCTTCTCTGCAAGTAAATCCCAATTCATGCATTCCTTATAGTTCTGTAAAAAACTGACTGCCCATTTATTTTTCATTTGTTTTGTTGTGCATAGCAATAGCTTTGTGTCATATCTGAGATTTGTTTATGTGCTACAAAGTAAAAAAGCTGAATGAGCATCCTCCTAGAACAGTGATTACATAACGTTGGCCAGGAGTTAGAAGAGTGTTTACCGCACTACTCCTCTGCTACCCTCATTCTGCAGTACACACACACACACACACACACACACGCGCGCACACACACACACACTCTGCTGGTGATGCAGAGGCACAGCTGTGATGGATCTGCACCTCTTGTATCTACAGTATCTATAGCAGTTTTTGCTTCTTTTCTGTTGTATTTGACAGTCATGCTACTGTTCATTTTAAATGAGATTGTTTACTTTTTATTAATGCTCATTTTATTTTAGAAAAATGTACTCCTGTCTTTTTGAAAGAGCTTCTTTTCACAATGGCCTGCACAGGATTTGAAGAAGGAGCCCAAAAACATCCCAATAAGCCAAGAAAGCTTTCTATATTTTCCATAAAAATACAGAGATCAGTTTGTCTTTAAAAAACCACATTAGCACATCATCTAAAACCAGAGGAACATACGGTATAATGAACTCCTGAATGTTGTTGATGAGCTGCTTTCCCACCATTATGATGAAAAGTTGTTGAGCCAGTTCAATGAGACACCCCCCAGCACCACACTGTAATATAAAGACACACAAACACGACACACTAAGGCATCATTTTTACATGCTCACATAAACATGCAATAGAAATTTCTTTCCCATGCAGAACATTACAGGCTATCTAAATCACTCACGTCTTCATTTCTCATTCCGAACAAGGTCCCGTAGTTGGTGGGGTAACCCACAAACCTAATCGCAGAGAGATGATTGGCACCTTAAATACCTTCTATGTCTCAGTGTCTTCATCTTTTCATTATTAAACCGTGTGTTTGTTGCAACTCTTTAATGTCTCACCTTCCTTTAAAGAAAGCCACATAAAAGGGAGACGAGTAGAAGTTGACAAACTGGAAGATGAACACCTTGAAGATGAAAGCATTGTCATACTGGGTTTGTGTTCGGTGCATCTCTGCAACAGGAAGCACAAAAAAAAAACAGTGTTAAAGATGTCAAGACAATGTTGCCTTTGTTTTCTCTTAGACAGTTTATCTAACTCCAGTTGTTCCTGCGTCTGTTTTGTCCCTGTGTCTCGGCACTTTTCTTTTAGTTTGCCTTCCCGTTGTTTCCTTGTGTGTGGTGTTTAGGTTTCTGTTCCCATAGCTTAGAGTTTAGTTTTCCCTTAGTGTCCACGTGGAGTCTCTTGTGACTGTTTTCCCCAGTGTGTATGCTATTCCGCGTGTTGAGTCAAGTCTGCGTTTGCGTCTTGTTTATTCACTTCCTGTTCCTTGTCCCGCGTGCTTTGCGTCCCTTTGTGTCATTACTGTCATTTTGGTCACCTGTGCCTCGTCCTCCCCAGCTGTATCTTTTTCCCTGATTACCTGGTGTGTGTGTGTGTGTGTGTGTGTGTGTGTGTGTATTTAAGGCCTCAGTGTTATTTAGTTCTTTGTAGTCTGTGTTTACTGCTTGCTGTTTGTGTGCGCCTTCCCTTTTAGTTTCCAAGTATGTCACATTATGGATTAATGCCTGACCTTGGTTTTGGGGGATTTTGTATTTTGGACATTGTCAAAGAGTTTCAGCTATAAATCTGTTTTCAAGCTCCACTCTGTTCTCGCATGTCCTGCATTGTCCTGGCTGCCACACAGCCACTTGGTTGTTGTGCTAAAAGGTGGAATTCCTCTTAGTTCCTCTTCTTATTTGTGTAGACTTTTTATATCCACTATCTTTACTTTAGTGGAATACACACTGAAACAAACGCCACAGGGATCCAACTGAAGAGCTTCATCTGCTCTTGAGAAAAACCTATCAATATACAAATGGGAGGTTTGAGGTGTGTGTGAGCTGCATTGATTCTCACCCCATTTAGTGAGCTGCTCAGCTAATGCAGTGTAGACCTGCCCCATCAGCAGTATAAGCCCCAGATTTACAATACTGCTGGAGATGTTGGCGATGGTCCCTGCCTGGGGGAGGAGGGCAAACATGTATGAATGTTTGTATGAAAAATAGTTTGTGGTGATTTAAAAATTATTTAAAGGCTTAAAAATTAAAAACAGTGAAAAGAAAACTTGTTAAATATTGAAATATTGAAATATTGAAATTGTTTTGCGTTTTGGAAAGTGTGAGCTGATGGGTAAAAGGTAAAGAAAGGCGAGAGGCAAAAATAGCTACAGTGGGAAAAAAAAAAGTAGCTGGACACTGCTGCATAACCAAAATCAATACGTTTATGATATAAGAATGAACTCTTATGTTAGAAGTTGCTGGGGACTGTGTGTGGTCCTGGTCCCACAGAAGTTGCCATCCTATTGTTACTGTAGTGTGACTGAGGCCTAAGCTGAAGCCCCTCAGACCTTACTACGGTTGGTTATCAACAAGTCAATAACATGACTGGTATAATGTGAGCATCACAGAGAAACCTTCCGTAAATATGAGAATTTGACTGTAGAGTTAATCATCTATGTTACATAATAGGATAATATGGATGCAGAGAGCGGCCATGGTACCTGTAAATTTTTTTCTGATGATTTTCTCGTTATAACGCGTTATATCGCGGAATAACGATTGCCGTTTTCCCGAGATAATGAGACAAATAACATGTTACCTCAAGAA
>VUQK01040323.1:0-13274 GCA_015106715.1 Bujurquina vittata
ATATTTATGTGTTTATACATATGCATTTACACATACGCATATACACAGTATATAGATTGTGGTAATGTGTGTATGTGTCTCTGTCATGGAATGTATTCCATAATAAGCTACAATGTACTTATTTACTACTATGTAATTATCTTTACCTTCAAACACTAAAAGGTAAGTACACTAGAATAAGGGGCTAACGAGTGCGGTTTATGTTTACATAGTCCATAAGTCATTTCAAGTTGTGCCTAAATTCTGGGTATTTACAGGAAAGGGGGCCAATTACACTTTAATTTTAAGTACTGCATAATTTTGGGTAATTTTATGTAAAAACAAACACTATTTCCCCATCTTACATTGTAAGTGCTTTTCAGGGTATTTTGGAGTGGCTTCACATTGGCTAACTTTCAGGTATTTTACGGAAGAGGAGACACTAAAGTTATGTTTGAGCAGTGATTGTGAAAGGCTTCCTCCCACAGTCCAAAGACATGCACATCGTGGGGTTAGGTTAATTGGTGATTTTAAATTGCTTGTGAGTGTGAATGGTTGTCTGTCTCTCTGTGTTAGTGACAAACTGGCTAAGTTGGATAAGCAGAGGAAAATGGATGGATGGAATTATGTTCAGTAGCAGTCAAAGGTTTTGTCCAAACTTTTTATTGCTTGGAGGATTCTTTGTTGAGTTTAGTTGATATTTTAAGTGTTAAGTTCACAACTTAAAATCTGTCTTGTGTAGTTTATAAAGAGTGTGTTTTAATACAGATTTTATAAATACTCAGCTTTCCCGGGTTGTCTCTTTAGCAGAAGTAAAAGAGTTAATGAAGCTCAAGCACATGGGGCAAACCAAAATAACAGATTAGGGGAGTTTAATCGAGGTATTTTTAATATGTGTAATCAGCTGAAGCATGTTTAAATGGACTGGTACTAAAACAGTGTTTTTCTGTCTAATTTTAAGCACTGTCTTTCTAAAAGTCTCATTTACCCATTCTCATTCATACAAGTGCAGTATTTTATGCCTAAACACTTTTAACCAAAGACATGGTTTGAGAAGCCAGGGATCAAACCATGAACCTTCTGATTAGTACACAACCTGCTCTATCTCCTGAGCTACAGCCACGTTGTGTGTTACTGGATTATTTCTTGGAATTTGTATATAAATATTTATTCTTTGTGCTGTATTTTAGTTTTGTGTTCGTTTATGTAGGTTTTCATTTGGTTTTCATCTGGTGGTCGAACTGGCACGTGGCGTCAGAAGTGTTGACTCTGAAGAGTGTTGTGAATACAATTTGAAAGAGTTGGAAAGAATAATGATTTGAATGAAGTGGCAGATGATGGTGAAGGTGCTACAGATGACTCAGTGGCTAGAGCAGGAGGTAATCCTAGAGACAGACTGGATGAACTAGCAGGTTTTTCATAGGCTAGGCATAGCTAGAGAGTTGGGACAAATTTTCTATGCAAACATCTACGGCAGGTTTATCAGCTACTAGGTATAAAGGGCATCAAAAGCACCCCATACTAACCCCAGTCAGATTAACTTGTGAAGCGGTTCAACCAGACACTGAAGAACATACTGTGCAAGTTTGACAGTGGCTCAGAAATTAGATTAATCATTGAAATGCTGGCATGGGTGCGTGCTATCTTTATGCTGGAGTCAGAAGTTGAGCTAACAAGTTTTTCCTAATTGGCAGGTTGTAACTGCAGTTTATTAAAAACAATATGACTTTAACGGAGATGTAATCTTATCACAGCTTGGGGCCAGATGAATTACACATTGCAAGTTAGCTGTTTCGTGTCCAAAAGGTTCTTAGTTCAAGCTCTCTTCTCCATCTGCCCCCTTTCACAATACTGGCTTTATAGCTGGAGCTGGTTAGTGAGGTTAGTTAGTTTTCTCAATCATGACATGTCTGTCTAACTTGGATGAGTTACAGTTTAATCTTAGAACTGACTGCAACTCAACAATATTATAAGCATCTGCTATCAATAGTTTGTTGGATTCTACACTCCTGTTACTTATCGTGCTGTTTCTCTCTCTCTCTGCCTCCACCTTCTCTGATATCACTCTGGTCTAATAGGTATAGCCGACTTTGTGGGAGTTTTTGTTTTATCAATGATTGACATACGTTCAACTGATTTCTCCAGTTTGCTGTGTCACGGCCGTAGGCTTGGTGCCCAGTACGTGGTAGGGCCACTTTAGTTTGTATGCATTTGCTTAGGGTGTGCAGTCAGCATTACATAATCACGTACACGCTGCAGGAAATCCAGAGCAGGGGATGAAATGGAAATAAGGGATAATTAATGACTTCTACAAACAGAAAAAGAATGGTTTCAAATTTCAAAAAAAAAACAAAAACAAGAAACGTCCACGTGAATATCAGTCACGGTACACCCACACTGCTGCTTTCATGTATGTACAGCAGGACAAAGAGGCATTCACTTCATGCTGGTAGGCTGAAAAGATATGCCGATACCTCTTACATTCAGCCGCCTGTGGACCAGTTACTTCTGTGTGAGTTCAGAAGCTGCTAATTCTAAAATCACGGGCTGTGTTTTACATTTATTGACAAAAGACATCTGTCTTTATTGCTTTACAAAGTTTACAAAGTCTAAAACTTGACACAGTATGCAGAGAAATTGTCAACTAAAATACTTTGTCTCATTTCCAAATTTTCATTTTGTCACAGCGTAAAATCAAGACGCACTGTAGAATTTGAAAAGGGGTATGCAACTCTAGTCATGAAAAATTAATTGAATATAGATATGTTTTTTGATCAAAAGAAAGATAACCAATTGCTTTTTTTTTTTGAGTGGCATGCAATTGTATCATATACACAGTACATATATACAGTACCAGTCAAAAGTTTGGACACAAGTGTTTTAAATGTCTTCCTTCACAAATTAAAAAAAAAAACATGCCAAACACTTCTCATTCAATGTTTTATTGTTTTATTTAATTTTTTCTAGAGACTGTGCTCTCAGCATTCTCTCAGTCAGCTTCATAAGGTAATCATCTGAAATGGTTTTCCAACAGTCTTGAAGGAGTTGCCAGAGGTGCTGAGTTGGCTGCTTTGCCTTCACTCTGCGGTCCTCCTCATCCCAAACCATCTCAGCTGGGTTTAGATCAGGTGATTGTGGAGGCCAGGTCACCTGACGCAAGACTCCATCACATAGATATCTCAATTTTGGCCAAAAATGACTTAGGCAATTATGCTATTAGGCTAGTGAAATGGTGGTCCCACTAAGCGCAAACCAGATGGGATGGCATGTCACTGCAGAATGCTGTGGTAGCCAAGCTGCTTAAGTGTGTCTTGGATTTTGAATAAATCACCAACAGTGTCACCAGCAAAGCAACCCCATACCATCACACTTCCTCCTCCATACTTCACGGTGGGAGCTACACATGTAGGAACCATCAACTCATCTTTCCTGCGTCTTATAAAGTCATGGTGTTTAGAACCAGAAATCTCAAATGTGAACTCATCAGACCAAAGAACAGATTTCCACTGGTCTAATGTCCATTCCTAGTGTTCCTTGGTCCAAGCCATTCTTTTCCTGGTGTTGTTCTTCTTTAGAAATGGCTTCTCTGCCGCAATTCAACCATAAAGTCCAGATTCAGGCAGTCTTCTCTGAACAGTTGATGCTGAGATGTGTGTGCGATTTGAATTCTGTGAAGCATTTAGATGAGCTCTTATCTGGGGTACTGATAACTTGCTGTTTCTGAGGCTGGTAACTGATGAACTTATCCTGTGCAGCAGAGGGAACTCTCAGTCTTCCTTTCCTGGGGCGGTCCCGATGAGAGCCAGTTTCATCATAACGTTTGATGGTTTTTGCGACTGCATTTGAGAGCACTTTCAAATTCTTGAAATTTATCAGATTGACCTTCATTTCTCAAAGTAATGATGGACTGTCTTTTTGTGTACTTAGTTGAGTAGTTCTTGCCATAATATGGATTAGAACATTACTCAAATTGGGCTATTCACTGTAGATCAACTCTACCTCTTTGCAACACAGCTGATGGTCTCAAACACATAAAGAGGGCAAAAAAATAAATCCAAGAAATTAACTCTTGACAGGCACAGCTGTTAAATGAAAGCCACTCCAGGTGACTACCTCATAAAACTGAGAAAGTGTCAAGATGTGCAAAGCTGTCAGCTAAGCAAGAAGTGCCTACTCTGAAGAATCTAAAATATAAAACATATTTAACACTGTTTTTGTCTACTAAATATTTCCACCTGTATTTCTTAATAGTTTGGATGACTTTAGCATTAAGCTACGGGGGGGAAGAAGAAAACAGACTCGATTTTCAGTGAATTGTGAAAACATTGGTATATACACAATGTCAGAGACAACAAAATGTTGTAATTGCCCCATAAGACACACCTCAAAATCACAGCAGTGTCATTTGTCATCTTTTGATGAGAGTGGATTTTCCCTTTCACTGAAGAAGCCATGAGTCATATGACTCATGTGCCTCTTTAACATTCAGAAATCGTAGAGCAGTTCTGACAAGTTTTCAGTTGCTTAAACTTCAAACTTTAAACTTGTTTTCATTGTGACATCACAATGGATTAAAGAGTAGTTACCTAACTTTGTGATAGCGTTAGTATTGTTGCACAACAGGTAAAAGAAACGTGTTCCCTGTCTGAAGTGAAATATCCAATATTTTAATTGAATTCATTGTTCAACTTTTTTTTTCAGTAAGTAGTAAAACCCTGTTTGTTTGCTCTAGATAGGGAATTTTGTTGACATTAGCTATTCAATTTGATTCACTGCTCGCTATTCAAATATTAAAAGATGCGATAAAGAAATTAAACAACCAAATGGAAGTCCAAAAATAAATGTGGTTGTGGAAAAAGTATTTAAACATTTTACTTGAGTAGATATTGTACTGTAGTGACAAAATACACTGTTAAATACCTGTACTTTATGTACAAAGGTATACAGAATTGCCAGCAATTATTGCGGTTAAATGTATGTTTGTTATCAAAACTTGAGTAGAATGCATGTATTGTATATCAAATGGTCTCACATGCGGCAGCACAGATTCATTTTGTGCGTATGCTGACCGATCATATGCGGTCACTTCCAAACATTGCCCATTCTGAGAAGGAAAAAGCATGGAATTATTCATGTGTTTAATGTTGCAGCTAAAACAAATTTTAATTACTTTATATTGTTGGAAGGTTAATCTAATAATTATGTAAATTGAATCTCAGTTATCTGTTTCTACATATTTATTAGCAAAATAAATGGAATGGAATTTTTTTAAAAGTACAATATTTGCCCCCTAAAGAAATGAAGTAGAAATCTGAATATGTTGCATCATGCATCATGGGCCACTTGGATTGTTGTGCAATTGATGTCACAGTCTAATACTGGAGTCTATTCTGTCTTTTACTTCTGCTAAAGCTAGTTCACTAAAGGAAAAATGTAGTTTGAAAAGATTTTTCATGGTTCCCCATTTCTTTAAGTCAGTATAAATGCTTTCATCCTAAAGGAGCTTAAGTTACGTGTTTTATAAAAAAATAAATAAACACATGGCTTGGGAGAGCTTTTTTTTTTTAAATCTAAATATCAGGCAAAATTGTATTATTTCAAGCTGGAAATTTTAAGGTCTCGTGACTCCAGTAAATTGACTCTAGGCTTCAAGTTTTGCGCATTTGGTATGCACATGTGATTATGTCAGTTTTCCATGGTTCACCAAAGTGTGTCTTCCGTTTCCTTTCCCAGCCATTCGTTTTGGCCGAATGCCTCAAGCGGAGAAGGAAAAACTGCTAGCCGAGTTCTCATCTGACATGGAGCACATGCACCCGGAGGCAGCAGATCTGAGGGCTCTGGCCCGGCATTTGTACGAGGCCTATCTGAAATACTTCCCCCTCACCAAGGCCAAGGCCAGGGCCATCCTCTCTGGGAAGACTGGAGACAATGTGGTAAGCAGCACTGCCGTAATTATCCGTTACTTTGATTCAGATGTGTATAAATTTGGCAAACACGTAACGCTCAAAATCAAGCTTCACAGGATTTGAACAGAAAAAACACAGCATAAGTTCACTGCCACTTCATATTAGACCAGCACTTGAACTGATAAGATATTTGTAAGTGTGCATGTGGTTTCACTTGCCTTTGGCTTCCATGGCTATATCAACCATGTCATCTACTCTACATGTACTGAACATTCTCATCCCGCTGATGAGCGCTGCTAAACCAGTTTCTCTTTCCTGTTTCTTTTTTCTCCACTAAGAACGACATGTACAGCACAAATTTGACCTATATATATTTTTATGTCTCCCATTTTGGGAAATCTCTCAAGCAAGGATCACATTTAACACAGTCAAGATCAAACTAAACAGGGCGGGCCGGGGGGCACATATCTCATACTGTATTTTTCCAAAATTCAGAATTCATAGAGAAGGCAGAAGGCATAGAAAAGCCCTGCTAAAAACTCTTTGCTTATACAAGCATTAAATTTAGTTTTAATTTTTAATTAATGGTACAGCATTAGTAATCAGTGTGTCTGTCAGCATTTCTTTATGTCAGCACATTGAGTTTTGTTTAGGCGTCTTTCTAGACTATTGCTGCTGTGCTACCTCGAAAAGTGGATGAACTGGTTTCAACGTGTCTTGGCTGTTAGAAAAGCTCTCAGGTTACAATGGTCAAGCTGTCGAGCAGGGTGATGTGCCTTTTTAGCATTTTTTTTACAGCCATGGATGGCTTCAATGTTCTGATTCAAAACATCAGATTAGTTGAAAAGATTTTGCAAAAGTGGAATGTAGGAAACTATTTAGCATAAAAAAACTGTTTTCTAAGGAGACCTAATGGAATTACATTCAAGTAGAATAGAAAATGTATCTCTAATCAATGGTTTGATCCTCTTTACATTGATGCACAGTGCATTTTGGCAAGGACGTACAGGTTTGCGACTCATATTTAAAATCAGTGTTTAATATTAAAACAGCATTGTTTTATCATCTTTTCCTAGGGACCTTTTTTAATTCATTTTAATTGTTTTATATTTGGATTTTTTTTACTTTTTTTGACATTTTTAAGTTTCTTTATTCCTTGCTTTTAATCTCCTTGTGTATTCCTGTCTCATTTTTATCTCCTCTTGAGTGTTTTGTTTGCTGTCTTGTCCTTTGAAGCTCTTTGTAATTTCATTTTTGAAAGTTGCTATATAAAGATTATCATTACTCCTACTACTACTACTATTATTATTATTAAGCTTACCATTCAAGATTGTATGATCAAGATTCTTTGATCAGACATCAAGCAAAAGTATGTTGACGTTTACTTGATATCAGAGAGTACTCTCAACTTGTTAATACATATGCAAGAATCTAATGTTATTTTAAGTTGACTGATGCATAGCCATGTCAGCATACTGGTTTTGCTGGCCTTTAAGGAGTGGAGCATAGCAAAGTAAAAGCAAACTATAATGTCGGGCAGTACTGAGAATACATGCTACATGCATATAGCAGTCGCCATTGTTCCGTCTGCTTTGTCTGCTTCCTCTTCTGCTGTTATTAACTATCTTTTTTCTTGTATGCAGCTTAGCAACAGCCTGTCAATGGTACTGATTCTGACTGAGTAATAATTAATACTCTCCTGATGCTCACTGGACTATTTTTTTAACCGATAAAAACACTAGATTGTGTCACAAGATGCTAGATGAGTCACTGGATGTCACAAATTCAGTGGACCCAGACAAATGATTAATCTTAGAGAATATGAAAAACATAGGCTTTCAAAACTGTCATCATGAAGACATTTACAATATTAATATAAGTTTAGGTAAGTTTTACTGTAAAACCTGATCACTTCATCATCTGTTTTATCAGAAAGCTTCTTAGTGCTCCATTTTTTTTGTACTCTGCAGCTTTCTCTCGGTTAGCTCTCAGCTCAAGGTTGCACCGCATCTCCTTCGTCTGCTTGTTATGACTGTTCATCGCGGTGATTGCAGCCAAATGGCACTGAATCACCTCTTTGTTTGAGGGACTGCTTGGTTATTTACTAAACCTCCTAAAACAAATTGGGAGTCAATGATTTTAACTTTTGTAGAATATTTACATTTTTTAACAAGCAAGGCCTTGATATGAGTCGATGTGTAATCAGTGTTTAACTGCACCGGAACTCCAGACACACCATCTAAGATAAAGGAAGAGATGTTTTTACAGAAACCTTGGAAAACTGCAGTTTTCCAAGGTTTTTGGAAATGGTGCTGCAGTGTCTCTGTAAAAGATAAACGCTTGTATCCACAATTCATAATGTTGGTAATGGCAAATGCTGCAATGTGGCATTACAGTTGCATTAAATAGTAATGGACTACATACAATGATGTCCATAGTGACAACACTGAGTGTCTGGAATTGAATGACACTTGCCACTCATAAGAAAATGGAGGTGCTAGCTGTGCTTGCACTGTGGTGCATGCACTGAACAACATACATGAAAAATGCTGTGTAAAGACAAAACTAACAAACAGATTCCTGCGCAGCGAGCACATAAAGACACTTCACTGCCCCCACTCAGTTTCAGTCACTCATGCAGGAAATGGTTTGCTCATTTCATGACTTCTAGAGAACTGCCTGCTTTAATTCCCTCTTGGAATTTCCATTATTCATTTTGCTGCAGCGAAAATTTATGTTTATGAATAGTAGCAGTCATGTTTCAGGCCAGTGCATGCCAGTGTTTTGCTAAAGAGTAAGAAACTTCAGATGCATAGAAGTGATGTGTTTATCTATGTCAACCTGCAGCTGAGACTTTCTTTGCTCTTTTCGTCATCAAACGAGTGAGTGTGTAAAATGACTGTGTGTGATTGTGTGTAACCTACATGTCCTCAGAAGACCTGTGGTCAACTTAAATTTTTTCTCTCGTCTTTTTTTCCTTTACTTCTACCTTCGCCTACAATTTTCTTTGCACACTACCTCTAGCCTTTTGTCATCCATGACATGAAGTCTCTAATGGAAGGAGAGCAGTTTATAAATTGTAAGCAGATACCCGTCCCCGAGCACCAGCAGCAGCACCTGATCAACACTCTTCCAGGCATACATGGAGGTGAGTCAAATAAAATTAGTCTGTTAAGTAATACCGTTTGTTGCAACGTCCAAATCATTTTCTTGGTCTGTTAATGTTATGTTTAGTTTATTAGGAATGCAATTAGCTAAAGCTGTGCAGTAGCTGTTATTTCTGGCATCCATCAAAACTTAACGTTGCAATAAATAGTAATACAAATTCAGCATAAACAAACAATGACTGAAACTTTGACAAGCTCTTTAAAATGAAACGTCTTCATTCACAAGTTTCATCTTGCATTGTGTAGGTTGAACGATTTCCACATAAGTCAATTATTAAAGCACACATATTAACCCCAATTCATTGCATTATTTTTTTTCTGGCAAAAAAAAAGGGCAGTCAGCAATTATCATTTAAAAATCTCTTTGTTAAGTGGGCTTCCAAGCTCTGGCTGCTGTTCACACTGAAGATATTTAGATTCTCTGTTTTTCTTGTACTCCTTTAAGTAAACTAAGTATATTTTACACCTCTAACATGGTATCAGGATTCACGGAGATGCACCCAGTGTCAGAAAGTGACGTTATGAGAATGGCAACAGCCACTGGACAGAGCTCAGCAGAAGCTGTGGAGCTGCGGTTCTTCCAAAGCTGTCAGTCACGTTCGGCAGAAGCAGTGAGAGAAGTGACCGAGTTTGCCAAGAGTATCCCAGGATTCGTTGATCTGGATCTAAATGATCAGGTGAGACTGATCAGTGGCTCATCCTTCCACTGCTGTCTGTTGAGGAAGATTTTTCTTAGCGCTGAAATAACTTTGAAACAACAATTCTGTTAAATGATTTAACCATGTTGGCTGCTCACTTAGTAAAAATAAATCATTAGTTCAAGCTTCACAAACTCCTCTTTGAAAATAGAGTTTTTGGACAAATTGTGCAGAAGATTTAAATAAGTCACCATAATGGTTAATGATGTTACAACCCAACTACCACTTGTAATAATCCAAAGATCCCTTTAGATCTTAATATATATTGTGTTCTTTTTTTCAGGTTACTTTGCTGAAGTACGGTGTAATTGAGGTTTTGATCATCATGATGTCACCTCTGATGAACAAAGATGGGACCCTTATCTCCTATGGACAGATTTTTATGACACGGGAGTTCCTCAAGAGTCTCAGGAAACCTTTCTGTCAAATGATGGAACCAAAGTTTGAGTTCTCTGTCAAGTTCAACACACTGGAGCTGGATGACAGCGACATGGCACTATTTTTGGCTGTTATCATTCTCAGCGGGGGTGAGTGTTATTAATATTACGTGTTTTACTATTTTCATTTAGGCTGTCGCAGGGGTTTGTCCACAGATCACCTTTCCTGACATTTGGAGGAGAGATCTGTCCTTTTTTATCTGGTTATGTGAAAGGTTTAAAGAACTACTCTTAAACCTCCCAAACCTCTTGCAGATTCATTGGGTCCACTGTTTGATTTTTAATGGTAAAACTTGATTATGAGCATATGAGCACTTTCCCAATAGCCAATAGAAAAAAGTGTCTGCAAGGTGACAGAAATGAATGAGAGGAGGTTTTAAATTAACATGGCATCCACAAAACATCACACTACTGTACTGATGAGTTGGAGGAACGGTTTTTTGACATGTAGCAAGAACATGACTCCATATATAACATTAGTCTGGCAGTGACTAATGGCGTCGACAGATTTTATTGACAGTAAAATTCTCACCTCCGGTTCACGATTCTGAAGAATAACCAACCCTTGCTGACCACATGTCCACAGCTACTTTGTCATCTAGCTTTTTTTTTAGCCCTCTGATTTTTTTTCCTCAGTGCAAACTATTGCTAACGTCACAGCAAGCTGTTGCACCACAGTCTCCATTTTAGACTTGAAGTGCAACCGCATGTGTTCACATGAAGTGGTGCATTGCTCCCTCCGGCCCAATTATGTGCATGATGAAACAATTTCAAAATTTCTTTGGATTTTAAAACGCCTGTAGTCTGAGTCTGGACTTTTCTTTCTGAAAAGCAAGGATTGACACCACTATCTGTTAATATCTTTCTATTAATGTGAAGCTGCACACAGCTTAACCTAGGTTTGTCATAACAACTGGAAGCAGGGAGAAATAGTTGTTCTGGCTTTATGGCCACACTTTGATGTCCATTTGCACAGCTCTTTGCACAGTGAGAGAGATTGTGAAAATTCAATGAGTGGAAGCTATTGCATGTGTGCCATCCCTCCCTCAAAAAGAAGGCCAACAGCATGTAGCAATGACGCTAAGTTTATGTAGAAAATTTGATTTTAAGAGAAAACACATGAAAGATGAACTAGCATAGATGAGAAGCAGAGAGAGTAGCTGCAGTGGAAAGGTCAGTGTTTTTAACACTTGGTTAGACTTCACTATATATCTTGGTCACCTTGGGTGGTGCAGTGCAGGGGTTAGCACTGTCGCCTCGAAACAAGAAGAACCTCATGGTCAGCCGGGGTTGCTCTCTGTGTGGCGTTTACATGTTCTCCCTGTACAGATTTCCTTCCACAGGCATAATACATGTATGTTCGGTTAACTGGTGAGGCCAAACTGGGTGTAAATGTGCATGTGAGAACATTTGATTGTCAGTCTCTGTGTATTAGTTGTAAGATGGATAGTCCAGGGTATATCCTGTCTCACTATGACAAAAAAGGATTTTAAAAAATGGATGCATGTGTGCAGGGATGTACTTTAGTCTTCTCCACAACGGGGGCTTAGCTAAAGAGTCAGCAACAGCGAAAACCTAAATGCTATGCAAAGTTCTGTGTAACACCCACCGATGCACCACTGTGCCAAGTGCTTAGCAGATGAAGGATATCCCAATCGTCCACCAATAAAACCACCTGCGATTTCATATTTTTACACCTGAGTTTCTGTAGAGAGCTAAGCTAAGTGCTTCCTGTTTACTTACTGATGTATATTAAACAGATACAACACTGCCAACCGCATTCTCAGCTCAATATCTGGCAAAAACTAAACAAAATTATTTTCAAGAACTTCTGTTTATTTTAATTAGTTACATTTAAAAAAAAAAGTTGCCAAAATTATTTCATGTTATTGTCATGCTTCTGCCAGAAAAACACAGATAGCTGCCCCACGTTAATCTGAGTTATCAATTCTCTGTAGTTACCAGTATCTCTGGCCAGCCTTGACCCACTTATCATTTTGCTGAGAGGCACTCGATGCTTTTGGGAAGAAAGTCTAGCAGACCTGCAGGTTCATGTGGGAACACCATACAGCAACCGCATCATCTGTAGTCAGATTTACGGACAGCGAGTTGCATGTTGGTGGCAGCATTTTCACTCGCTGTAACTTGGAGAGAAAAAAAAGAACAAAAGGTGTGGTTTCACTGGCAACCACATGAGCACCTGAGAGTCACTCAGCTTAGTTGTTTCTTGACACTTTTACATCTTTGAACTGAAGCTTTTTGCACTATCTTTCCTTTAATAACTTAACAGTAAAGCAAGCTTGGACCTACGGGTTTAAAATTTTAACTGTTAACAAATCAGACTGACTTAGGGGCACTTTTGCCTCACCCTGATATGTCAACAGATCTTAATTGCTTGGTCTAGTATTGGTGATTATTGTATTACTACTTGATAAAAACCTGACCTTGGATAGAATGATGATTAAAATTAGATGTTTATGTCAATTATTAACCTAAATGACAAAGATTATAGCTTGAAATCAAGATAAGCAATAACCTTAAGCAATAACCTTAATTGAGACATTTTCTGCCAGTTAACGTGGATAATGTTTAATTTTTTTGCACCTCTCAATCAAACATAAATTCTAAGGTCGCCTTCCTTTTATGTCTCTGTTTTTTTTTTGTTTTTTTTTCTTGTGCCTACTGAAATCTTTCCCTAACTGTTTTAATGGACTTCAAATTTGTCCAGCTCAGTCTCTCATTTATGCTCCCTGTCTCTATAATCTAACTAGACCGCCCAGGCCTACTGAATGTGAAGCCCATCGAGCAGCTTCAGGAGACGGTGCTTCATTCGCTGGAGTTGCAGCTGAAGCTAAATCATCCAGACTCTCTGCAGCTATTTGCCAAGCTGCTCCAGAAGATGACGGACCTGCGTCAGATAGTCACCGATCATGTCCATCTCATCCAGCTGCTGAAGAAGACTGAGGTAGACATCTGTTTGCATCCGCTGCTGCAGGAGATTATGAAGGATTTTTATTAGAATTCAACACGGGAAGAGGATGATTACAGAAGGGGGTGGGGGGGGATACAGTGCTGTGCAAAAGTCTT
>VUQK01040325.1:17277-31784 GCA_015106715.1 Bujurquina vittata
GGGGGGGGGGGGGGGGGGGGGGGGGGGGGGGGGGGGGGGGGGGGGGGGGGGGGGCATACGCCTGTGCATCATGGATGTAAAGGCTTAGCAGTTACTAGAACACAGGACACACCTAGAATACCTGTTCAATCCTTAAATTTAAAGCTATTAATCTCACTTTGCTCTGCAACATCCACGTCTCCGTGATTAGGCTATGGGCCGGCTAACTGCTAACTGCGCTAAGTCATCAGATTTGCAATTTCGTACAGCATTAATCTTTTTTCTAATATGTAACAATGTAGGTTTTTATGGTTACATTTTTTATGTTCTTTAGTGATATTTAATCACCATTTTTATCATCATCATCATCATCATCAGCAGCAGCAGCAGCAGCTGCAGCTGATCTTGTCTTTGACTGGAGTAAGTGGCACTCATAGGGATCATTTTGTGCGGAAGAAAACCTGCAAAATGCCAATTTCACTTTTATTTTTAATGCGAGTGCACGCAGAGCCTGGGGAAGAGAAAGTTGATACCTGTGATCTCCAGTTGAGCAGCTTTCCAGATCTTTAATGGATGTAAAGTTTTGCATGTTACAAGAAATGTGTCAGCATTTATAGGTCTTAAGTTCTTCAGAAGAGTTTGTTGGGAAAAAGTAAGCCATTATGAACTGATCTGGATGGGATGAGCTGGGATATGACTTGGCCTGCATATATGATCCTCATCAGTTTTGGATCCCTCCATCCCAGTGGACTGCCGCTTCGTTACGGAGCCTATGAGACTGATTTAGGAGCTTTTCAGTGGAAAACTTGCCAGTGAGCAGGTTTAGGTCACAGACTCTGCTACCACAGTAACTAACTCAGAGTCAGACTCCGACATGTTTGCCAAACCTGCTTGCTGGAATTCGACCTGGCTCAGATATATTTAAAATCCTCCCTCCAAATAGCACACTTCATTATTGTGGTCGCACACAACAACAACACAAACTGGATTACCAGCAAGTTCATGGCTTTGAGTTTCCTATGACTCTGACATTCTCTGGCAAGACTGTATGATGAGAAATTTCTACAACATACTGTGTCTGTTTCTGATGTTTCCGATTGTGTTTTCTGTTGTGCTCTATTCTAAAGCGGTGCAGAGTGTGCTGGGCTGGGGGGTGACTTATAACCAAACTAAGATATGTGCCTCCAATGGATCAACAGTAGAGATGGACTGCACCTTCGAATACCCTAAAGATCATACCGTTACGAAGACATTCTGGTGTTTTTCTGGCAATGAAGATCTTAAAGAAAACCCAGAATACAAATTTCGGACACAGTACAACTGTACCGAGGACAGTTGCACTATGAGAATTGCAGACCTAAGACAGGAAGACTCACGTGAATACAAGTTCCGTTTCATAACAAACAAACCTGGAGGGAAATTTACTGGAACACCTGGAATCACTTTGTCTGTCACAGGTAAAATGATCTGAAGTGCTTTGTCTTTATTTTTCCTGCTCGCGGCAACATATTTACATATTTGCTTATGAACACCAGTGATATGTTGGGTTTCACTTGGCCAGCTCTGCAGGTGGAGATGAGCGAAATAAGAGGAAATGAGTCTTATACCAAAGCGGAGGTGAAATGTAAGAGCAGCTGCAGTGGAGATACTTCTTATGTCTGGCTCAGGAATGGAGAGAAGGTTGCAGAAGAAAATCCTTACACAGCGCGCCTTCATCCTAATGACAGCATCTGCTGTGCTTTGAAAGGACAGGAAAACTACCGCTCTGCTTCACTGTGTGAGTATAAATATACGACAGCTTCTGATGCACTTCATCTTCATCTCTTAAACAAAAGGTTGTTGCTCCTCCAGATCCCCCAAAGCCTCCCTCTGTGACCGTGAGTCCTTCTGGGGAGATAATGGAGGGGAGCTCAGTGACTCTGATCTGTAGCAGTGATTTTAAACCAGCTGTGAAATACACCTGGTACAGGGAGGATGGACAAACACTTCTCACTGAGAAACAGCTCGACATCGCGTCCATCCAGTCGTCTGACTCCGGTCTTTATTACTGCGCAGCTAAAAATGAGCTGGGAATCATGACATCTAAACGTCTCTCTATTGATGTAAAATGTGAGTGAAAGTGGAAATGTTTGAACCCTACTTCTGTTAATCACTAAAGAAAAGTGCATATTTTTAATATGATCACTTATATCCTTAAACTTAAATGATAGGACCGTACTGTACACTGGAGCAACTCAGTTCACTCTGCAAGTGGATTAATGTTGTAGCCGAAATCAAACTGCTGACAATTTGGCAAGATCCCCTTTTCAGTTATTCAAAGCTCGTGTTAGATTAGTTGTCAAGGCAAACATACCTGGGAGCAGGTATGTCCAATGCTGAAATGATGACATCTCTTAATCCATTTGTCATTCCTCCAACCACAGAGTTGCTGAATGGTTCCCACTGCTGATACAATCCAGTTAAAGATGACAAGAGATTGAATCTGTTTTAACTAATCACTAATACACATTTTGTGGACAAAATTAACCAAACAAACTAAAGCCTATCCAGGACCAGCTAATCCTGGCTCACCTGGTTTTGTAATATAAGGTAACACTAACATAGTCCCTCCTTTATAGCTAAGGTATGTTGCTCTTCTTGTCCAGGAACTAAGTAACCAGTGGAAGAGAATGTTTTTCACCCATAAAGATTGAATATAGTGCTTCACACAGAACTATTAAGTGTTTAGCTACAACACGTAAGACTTCTTTTACATTTAACTTATGTCAGTACATCTCCTCTAGATGCTCCAAAGCTTCCCTCTGTGTCAGTGAGTCCCTCTGGTGAGATAGCGGAGGGCATGTCAGTGAATCTGACCTGCAGCAGTGATGCTAACCCAGCAGCTAATTACACCTGGTACAAGGAGAATCAATCACTGCCCGCAGGATCAGAGGGGCTTTATCATTTCACCCCCATCAGCTCCGCGGACAGAGGAAACTATTCCTGCAAGTCAGAGAATCAGTATGGATACATCAGCTCTTCACCTGTGTTCATAAACGTCCAGTGTAAGTAGTGAAGCGTGATCTAATCCTAAATCATCAATCAAAATCAGTCCTCACCCTAACTCTAATCCTAGGAGAGCAGAAAAAGTCATTTCTGTGAAATCATGAAATGCCTTGAAGTGGTTTCCTCAGATACTCCAAAATTTCCCTTTGTGTCTATTAGTCCCTATAGTCACATACTGAAATTCAAGAGGTTAGACTGTGGTTTCTGGGCTAAATATTCAAAACAGTCATATAGTAACATTAATCTTAATGTTTGACTGTTATCTACGTAATACTGTGTTAAAAAGTAACAGTCCAACTAACACACTAGGCCTACATTTTATGCAAGTCCACAAACTCTCTGCAGGAATACTGGAGGCTGCTTCTTGTACTGAATCAGTTTTAACTGGATACTGTTGCACACAGTAAAGTGCAAGATTGCCACCATTTTTGACTTACCCTAAAATTAAAGACAGGAAATTTGTGTAAACTTGATGTACTCAAACTAGGCTTATCTATTGGGCAAAAGAGTGTCAGTGAATTGGTAGAAAAAAAAAAATGCATGGGCTCTTTTTGCACTAAAAGAAACGAGTAGACGAGTAGTACATTATTCTGTAACATGATGCGTGGTTTGTGGTTCATCATGAACTTTTATAAGAGCACACAAAAAGCAAGTATTTGCCTTGCATTTGTTATTATAATGAAACTCTATATGCTGTCCTCCAGATGCTCCGAAGCTTCCCTCTGTGTCAGTGAGTCCCTCCGGTGAGATAGCGAAGGGCAGATCAGTGACTCTGACCTGTAGCAGTGATGCTAACCCAGCAGCTAATTACACCTGGTACAAGGAGGGTGAAGAGTCACCAAAGGCACTGGGACAGACCTTCACCATTGCTAACTTTAGTGCTGAACACACTGGGACTTACCAGTGTGAAGTCCAGAACAGCAGAGGACGCCATAGCTCGACCGTACACTTGACTATTGTACAGTTGAGTGGGAATGACTCCGGTAAGCTCATTTTCCATACAGTCAATGGTCACTTGGATTTGCCATGCAGATAGCACAATTCTAGTCCACAGCACAATATGATCAAACATGGGCAGGAAAATCCTGGCCACCAGATAACCAAGTAAACCGCAAACAACCCAAATCTGGCAATGCATGTGGTACGTGGACCACAGCGGCGCTACAATAATTTTGCTGTCTGCGTTAAACCTGTAAGTAGTTTTTGATAATGTTAGATAAATTCAAAAACTTATCAAAAACCAAGACCACTGATCATAAGTACAAGTTCAGTGTGTCCTCTCCCCTCACCCATGTTTATAGACACTCAAGCACAACAGGAAGGTGTGTAGACTTACCATAGCTAAACTTAAACGCTACATTAGTACAACCTTTCACGTCTATCAACTTTCTCGGTACTGACGCTTAAACATGGAAACCAGGAGGGTCAAAGGAAAGTCTCCAGACATAATAATTATACAAAAATGGTTATCAACCCAGCCAGCACACATAGGTGGGCCCCATATGGGATAAGTAAGGGCACACATTATGGGCCCCAAACGGTTTTGTTCGCAGTTTCCATGGTGGCCCTACAGGCCCTGAATATGTGCTCATTCGAACCCAGATGGTTGACTTACATGAGGCCCATGGATGCATGAAGCATGCACAGCCCATGCACGCATGGACTGGATTTCTTTCAGTTTCTTTGAAGACGTTTCATCTCTCATTCAAGAGGCTTCTTCAATTTTAAAAGTAAAAGGCGGAGAGTCCCAGGAACTTAAACCCTTCATCCCCTTTGGAAGTGGTTGTTGACCCACAATCAATCATGTGCATCATCACATTAGCCCAGATAAACAATGTGAAGAAAATGTGATGATGCACATGATTGATTATAAGTCAACAACCACCTCCAAAGGGGGCCACCTTGTCTCAGAAATGACGTATTCACTTTTTGTCCTTTAGCACAATACTGTATGTCATCTGCACCAAGCACATTTCCAGTTCTTTAGCACGCTACACTTAAGAGTCATAGCAATCGGACGTTTCCATTAAAGCTCAGTAAATTGAAGCTAAACAGACAACGTGGCAACAAATTGCAAAGCATCCATTGATTCTTAGCTCCTCTGGGATCCCGGCCCTTCTGCTTTCTCAAATTGCAAAAATCTTGAAAATTTCCTTCAGCTAAAGCTCTTCGATCAGCCTGATAGGTCCAAATGATTGTACAGAACATGCTAACAAGGTTTTTTTTTTTTTTCTTTTAAGCCACAAGCATAAGAATCACAGCTAGAATAATGGAACATTTTATCTAAATTACCTTATCTCCTGATTAGACTGAATTTTCTTGTCCATTGTGATTCATGTGAAGGTGATAAAAAATATTTTTGTTTTTCAAGTTCTATGAAGTCAATATTTCTAATCTAATTTTCCTCTACATCACACTCTTGGAAGTGGAAAATCTTTACAAGCTGATGGTGTTGGCTGTTCTGCTGTTTGGAGTGAGGCCTGTAATCTCTTCATTGATCTTCATAAATGATTAAAACCAATGGGAACAAAGTTGATGTAGTTATATATTATAGCAAGAGACTGCTACACCTACACTTCTGACCACAGTGTGACAGTAGCTGGCTTCTGGAGTTCTGGGGCAGACGGAGACATACAGCTGAGCGATAAGAAGAACTATGGAGGGACTGCACTAGTTGTGACTGAAAAGTGGTGTAATCCCAGACATGCTACTGCACAGAAACATTTCTGTGGCCTGAACATTTAACTGCTAGCATCCAAAATGCATTCATGTTACTTGCTGGGGGAATTGATCATTGCTGCCGCTGTCTGAATCCAGTTTGAATCTCCACACTGTTTGCACTGTTTACACTGCAGTTCCACTCCATTGAATGTTGAGAAACTTGGTGTAGCATTTGATCTGAATACACCATGACAGCAACTATGGAAACAGTAGGCAGAAACATAATATAGAAAATCACAATTAACCTGTGAAAGTTTTGATTTTATTCTCTTTTCTCAGAAAAGTGGAAAGTCATTGGTGGAACAGTGTTTGCTGCCGTTCTTGTCGTCATATTCATCTGGATCTTAACATGGTGAGCAACAAATCATCTAAAATAAATTATTTGAAACTCGTTAGCTATTTTAAGCAAGCTTAACTATTTTTCCACGTCTTCCAACTAGGAAAAAGTGGATCCATCGAAAATTCCCTGCGCCTACAGAAAGCCCAGGCAATATTGCTCAGGTCAGGAAGATCAGTTCATGTACAGAAAGTGGCTCCACATTTCACACACTAAAAAATGAACCACTCCATCAAGCCAATTACAGACAGGAAGTATGACTATTACCGTGATCATATCTGGTTTAGTAGTGAATCCAAAAACTGACAGAAGATTTTGTTTTCTAGGGTTGGAATGGCGACATACCAAGTGACTTATCTTATTTTAACTGTATCAAGGTTAGGCTCACAGTTATACAAATAATTCTGTCTTATGTCTATAGACGCAACCTGCAGAGCAGAAGTGCAGCCTTCACTATGCCAGCATCCAGTTTTCTAAGAAGCAGGCAGATCCTCTCTATTCCAACATTAGACCAGCTCAGTCGCAGAGGCACAAGGAAGAAGATGAAAACAAAGTCCAGTATGACGTTGTCGTGTTTAACAGCGCCAATAGTGCACCAAGGTGAGCGGCTTGTCACGCGTTCTCATCATTGTAGGGTTACTTTTTGCTGTTAAGAGAGGAAACCTGCCAGAGCAGTCTACTGTCACCACTTTTCTTTTCTTTTTAGCTTTGGACTACTGTTACATTTGATATCAAATGATGTTCACATTAAATTTCCAAGTAATCAACTTCCCCATTTGCAAATTATGTTTGTGGATGCAAATCTGGATATCCACAACTGATGGTGTGTTCCTCCTCAAAGCAGGCTTACTTTACACTTCCAGGTAGAAAATAAGTTGGTTTTGTGGCCATGGCTGCTGTTCTTTTTTTCTACCCTTCTTATTTGCCTACTGTGCCACCAAAAATGTTCAAAACATCAGACTGATTTGATCATTAATGGCCCTAGAATTACAGACAAAATGAAGAACCATGGGAGCACTGTAGTAAGAAAACTTGAGATATTTTCAAGTCTCCTTACATAGTAATGATTTATTTGGCCTTTTATTTATCACTGTTACACTCAGTTATGTAATACCCAACTAAACTTCCTGGACTAAACATGATTTGCAAAAACTACACTCTTTCAAAAGCCCCTTGAGACTGATTTCCAAACTCCAAACAGATTTCCATGTTAAAATATCCAGTTTTCAATCAGAAATAAACCAGAAGTGTTTTGGTTTCTGCAGCTAATTTTCAAGATCATGTCTGTATGGTGAGTGAGGTGAATGCATTTAGTGTTAGAATGACAGGTGGGTACCAATGTCTTATTGTAACCTATTTAATATCCCAGTGAATTAAGAAAGCACCTTACTAACCAGCTGATCAGCAAAGTGTTAAAAATAAATAAATACATATATACATACATAAAAAAAACGCATGTTCAAAAACTAATGGGTAACATTATGTATGTTTGTAACATCACCTCATTACTTCTCTTTACTTCTCAGTAACAGAAGCCAGGAAATTGGACAGGATCCATCTACATTATACAGCAGCATCAACACAGCTCTCCAGAAAGATGCAAACCAGAAATAGAAACCAGAATACAGAAACCAACCCAGCCTGCCGCCTTTTTATGATACATGGTAAAGGGCAGCGCGTCATGGAAGCTGTGTTTGTTTGGCTGTACAATCAAACCACGAGGAACACTTTTTGGAAGTGAAGTTTTGCAGCTGAGATAAATTTAGTGTTGTCTTTAACTCGTGCAACTCGTCCAGCCTGTATTTACTGCAGTAAGGCTCTAAACAAAATTAATTTTACCCAAAAGTTTTGTTTCGGGAGTTCATTTTTACCAGACAAATAATAATAAGTAATAAAGTTGCAAACCGCTTCTCCAGAAGTATTTGCTTATTCTAGAACATGTGTGCTCTGGTGAAAATGCAGCACCACCAGATTCCAGTAAACAATATCTTACAAATGCAAAATGTTATTAATTCTGTCCTTTTGTACTCTATTTGTGGTTTTCGGTGTGATGAATAACACATCAGATGCCCCAGTCCCAGGCAGAGGGTAAAAACTGCGTATCGTCTTCTCCTATTCCTGTGCATTTTTTTTTCCTTTCCAGGTATGTGTTTAAATCATATGCTAACACACCAGGACTCAGCCATTAATGCATTAAAAGTGGTGATGGTCATCGCGGTTACATGCTTACTCTCATCCAAAATCCTGACTGTGTGTTGCTGGAAGCGGATGACCTACTGTATGTGTCTACATACCAAGTTTGGTTTTGATAGGTGAAAGTGTTGCAGAGATATGGGCTCAGTTCCTTTTTGGAAACTTGTTGTTCCCGAGTTATAGCCAACATTAAAGCTGTTGTGGAACAGTTGCTACCAACATCAGCCTATGACAATAGTTTGTGTTGTGAGTTTAATTCAACATTTGAACACTTTTATACTTGATACCATAAAATTCAGCAGCAGTTGGCCAATAACAAAATCATTTACCTTTGTGTTGACTCATATTTAACTTTAAAATGATATCTCCAGGGCAATGATGTATCAGTTTGTTAAATTCCTGTTGCCCCGACACACCAATCCTTGTCTTCATTTCTTGCCTCCCTCCCACCCACCATTCCTCCAGCGTCATCACCAGGAATTAGGCAAAGGAAATGAAAATGTGAAGTTTGGGGAACTGAGAAAGGGGGTATGTCTACACCATATGCACACCATATATACATGTCTGATAAACCTTTAAGGAAGACCAATATATAAAAGATGAAAATAAATATAGAGTTCATCGATAAAGAGTCCATGGAGTTAAAACGGAAGTCTTTTCAGAGCACTTTTTGGTAAAATAGGTTTGGTCTGCTCACTTATTTGCCTTTAATATAACTCATGCACAGTTCATTAAACTGTAGTATGTGGTACTGTGAGGAAACAATGTGAAGAATCCTGATATATGTGAATGTGGACAGGACCTACAGCCTTTTCGAGGTCCTGTGGGAAGCACGTCATTTACTATCAGGCTGTCCTAAAAGCTCCCTGAAAAGCCTTTAACTGATTCAAAATCCTGCACCTAGAGTACTGACAGGTACTAAGACAGGGCATATTTCTCCCATATTGGTTTCTCTTCATTGGCTCCCTTTTAAATAACAATAATAATAATAATAATGCCTTACTTATAAAATTGTTCTTCTTACATACAAGGTCTGGAATAATCAGGCCCCCAAACCTTCCAAAGAGCCTGAAACCTTCCAGAGAGAGGGGAGCAACTGTAAACTTTTTAAAAGACACAAAGTGGCTCAAGATAACCAAAGATGAACTCCATACAAAAACTCTACTTTTTAATTACAAAAACAGTCACTTATTGTCATGTACGGCTGTGTGGGATGTAGAGAATGGGCCCACAATGCAGGACTCAAAAGGTGAGATGAACTGAAGAAACAGCTTTATTTCTGAGAAACACGATAAATCAAGGCCGTTACAAAAGGTCAAACCATTAATCCACTTGATGACACAGCCATCAGGGAACATACGACAACAGAGAGGAAACTGACGAATAAATACACACAAGGTAACGAGGGAACAAGCAACAACTTAAACTAATTACAGGAACTCAGACAAGAGGAAACAAAACTGGACAAAACACACACGGAACAGACTGGCAAAATAAAACAGGAAGTGAATAACCAGGGAAACAAATGCAAAGGTAAAACCAGGCATAACAGAATGACAAGACAAAACATCAAAAAGTCCACGAACTCAAAACCGCTGGGTCCGAAACCCAGGAAATGACACTTCTAGAAGCTGCATTGCTGCAGTGATAGCACAGAGGAGCACTAAAAACAAATCTGCTAAACCGGATGTAATGGTGCTGGTTACTCTGTGTTGTGGCTTTCAACCCCTATTAAGGTACCGGAGCGCAAAACAAAAATAAAAGGCTACTTTATCAGAGGTTTTCTCCTAATGGTCCAGACAATCAAACTTTCACAATGCTCACAGATTGTATCAAATCATGACAATGTAAACAACTTTATCAGCGTTTTCTTCCATCGTGGTGCTTATTCAAGGTGTGAAAAGGAAGGAAGCGTGGTTAAACTAACCCAGCTTCCTTCTTCTGACTGCGGACCACAGCAGAAAGGTATCATTAGAGACAATGTTCTTGACCTCTGTACACAGCATTCTTTGTCTATACGTCTGACTTCTGTATACATTATTTATTTATCTGCTGAAAAGTTTTATTGTCCCTGAAGTCACACAGACAGATGTGAGGAGCAGCTATGAGTCTGACTGCAGCACTGAGAGGATTTTTTGTCATCCTGCTCTCTGTGACAGGTACTGTAGTCTGCTTACATTCAATGCTTCAAACAAGAGGAATGCGTGAAAATACAGTTGAGTTAAGCCTCTGAAATCAGGCATAACTCAACTTTAATAAGGCAGAAAAAAGGGTGCGCACACCAGCAGAGCTCCCAAAAAGTAGTATTTAATACAAAAACCTTAGAGAATGAAAAAGGGCTGAAGCTGGAGCCCTTCCTGAAGCACAACTGCAGCCCAAAATGTCACTCTCTTCAAGGTTTTTGTGTTAAATACTACATTTTGGGAGCTTTGCTGGTGTGCGTACCCTTTTTTCTTCCTTACCTGCGTGCTTTTGGCCCGGCTCTCCACTTTTCTGGATTGTGCGCGTTTGTCTCTTGCTATTAAGTCAACTTTAATGACTTGGAAATGGATCAACTGGAGTTGTGTGAGACAAGAATTTTCACAATCATTTATCTCAGTTTCCAGGATACCTGACCATTTTGTACGCAAATGAACAAAAGTAGTGTGTTGTTGAGTAGTCATGTTCGATAACCACTGCTGAAGATGCATTGTGTGTGCGTGCGTGTGTGTGATGCGCATGTTTCACACTGAAACAGCTGACGTCGTGAGCATGGCGTTTCTATGGTCTGTACGGCTAACAGGGTGAACAGAGAGGAAAGTAACCAAGAACGTGGGTGCTGGGTCATTCAACACATGCAGTGTGTGCTGGAATGCACCCAGCACACACACTGAAAGCATTACAGGGGAAAGATGCACACACAGAGAATTAAATTACAAAAGGAATAAGAAAAAGATGCAAACACAAAAATGATCATTATTGTTGTTATTATTGTTATCTTTAGATTCTTGCTCATGTCCAATACAATGTCAAGTTCATTCTTTGAAGCTCAGGATATGATATGAGTGTGATGGGCCATTTCGTTGGCGCAGCTCTCCTCAGTATATAAACCCTACCGAGGAGGACTGCTTTTTCCAGTTCTTGTAATTTGATATTGCCAGGGATTTGGCTCTTTCTTGATTCAGACTAGCACACCAATGACTACTGGTAATGTTAAAGTTTTCATTCCCTCCATGTTTTCAGTCTCTGTTTCTCGGTCTTTATACTTTTATAGTTTTTTGGATGTCTTGAAGCTGGTAGTTCTGTCTCTTGGCACTGACATATCAATGAGCAGGCATGTTTAGCCCCTCTTATCCTTGACTGCTGTATCCGGTCTGTTGGTTTTGACTTCTTTGTCAGTTTGGATTGGCATGTCTCAGTATAATTGTTTCTTAATTTGCAGTCACTGCTGATGGTTCCTGCTTCTAGTATTTCTTATTTCTTCTTCTTCTCTTTCACTTCAATGTTGTAGTGTTTTCAGATTGTCCAGTGAATTTATGTTGTGTCTTTGGATGAACTCAGTCTTGACAAGAACAGGGCAGCCTGAAACTGGGCGTTCTATTATCTCTTGAAATTGCTCAGATCATACACATTAGGCTGGTACCATCTTTCAAAATCTTGTTTCTGTAGCAGCTGGTCTTGATTTATTGGTCTTGAGAGGTGATTATGAACCCTTCTGTTTCTGGTTTAAGGCCAGCTGTTGTCAGCCATGTGTGTGTTTGTGTTTTGTCTGCATCTTTTGACTGTGTAGGTGTTATTTCTTCCCTTTTGTTGTTAAGCTGCTCCAAGTGCTGATTGCTTTGCCCTTTGTTTTGCTCTTCAGCCATAGTCAGTCTCTTTCTATCAGGCAGATTAAATTCTTTTCTGAATTTGGTTGCTTGATGATGCACTGACAGTGTTTTCCTTGTTTTTCCTGTGATCCCTGGCAAGAATCAGAAGATGACTTTCTTTATTTTTTAAGTATGCATCCAGTCCAATAGTGGTGGTTTTGTAGGTGGTCTTGATTTGTGGTCCCACCCACCGCTCTTGGGAGATATACCCTATCTACATCTGCTTTGGGGTGGTGCCTTTTCTCCATTATTAGAAAATTTCTTATTTTGATGTCCAGCTTTTTGAGTTCATCCATTGTCCAGTTTATGATGTCAAAGCTGTAGGTGATGATTGGGATTGCTTAGGTGCTGATTCTATTCAGATTTTAGCACTCGTCTTACTCTTCTGTAATATTCCTTCCAGATTTTCTTTGTGCATTGGATTCAATTACATTCATCCACTCTCAGATACTTGTACTTTCCTTCTTGTTCTAGATCTTGAATCAGGGTTCAAAGGTCAGTCTCACTGTGCTTTCACTTTTGGATAATTTCCCTTCCTTGATTGTAGCTTTTGCATATTTAATTAGGCCAAATTCTGTGCCCACATCATTACTGAAGCTTTTGAAGATTGCCAAAAGGTCTTTCTGTTCCATGTCTGATTTGTGATAGGTGTTTAGGTCATCCAAATACAGTACCAGTCAAAAAGTTTGGACACACTCACACATTCATTTGAATGAATAAGTGTGTCCAAACTTTTGACTGGTACCGTATAACAAATAGGATATGATTAGTGCTGTACAATTAAAATGCAAATAAAGAATAAAAAAAAAAACGGTTAAAAACCAAACGAACAAAAACACAAAATATACAGTTTAAAACTAGATCCCGCTGGAATTGAAAGCCAAGGAAAATGGATGGGTTTTAAGATGACTTTTAAAAGTGGACAGGGAAGGGGGCTCTCTAACCTGCAAAGGCAGGTCATTCCATATCCTCGGACCAATGACAGAGAAAGCCCTGTCCCCTCTGAGCTTCCTTCTTGATCTTGGTACCTCTAAGAGCAGCTGGTCTGCTGACCTGAGAGACCGACAAGGTACGTGGGGGTGAAGAAGCTCCGAGAGGTACGATGGGGCAAGACTGTGCACTTCATAAAACAAGTCTTCATTCACCCATTCATACCTGCACCTTCATTTACACACAAGCGCTTCCTACCAGCATTCACACACATTCACACTTCACTTAACACATCGGAGAGCAACTCAGGACCTCGGCCAAGGATACTTTGGCATGCAGTCTGGAGCAGCCAGGGATCAAACCACTGACCTTCTGATTAGGTAGGTGACCCGCTCTACCTCCTGAGCTACAGCAAACCCAGGTTGGTTGTTCCAGATGTTAACCAGTTTGGGTGTTATGCATTTGTTATATGCATGTGTAAGGACTACATGTAGGGCTGCCAGGCGTTTCAGCCAGAAGTTTGTTAGAACGTCATTCCCGGGAACTTTCCAGTTACCAGTTTTTTCAGATGGCTTCACTTAATCTCCTCTACACATATTTTTGGCCACTGTTTTTCTGCTGTTTGCTGGTTTTAATTTTCTATTTTTTCTTTGACAAGCTGAAATTACAAGAGAGTGAATGACTTCACAACAGAAGCTGAAAACACCCAAAAAATGCCACTCAGCAGATACACAACTATTTGTGACAAATGTATTTAATTTGTCACAGTGACTGCAGGTGCAAATTGTTTGTATCACTGTGGTTTCTGCTGTGCTCTGTGTTACAGTGGTGCAGAGTCAGAATGGCTGGGGAGTGACCTACACTTCTAATCATGTCTGCGCCTTAAAAGGATCAACAGTGGAAATACACTGCACCTTCACATATCCACCCACAATAAATAATCAAAGTATTGAAGTTAAAAAAAGACTGTGGTTCACTAAAGAGAAAAAAGATGGACCTATGGATCTAAAAACAGATCTAGACTACAGAGATCGAGTGGAGTATAATTTTTGTGGGAATAAGAACACTCTGAGAATCACAGACCTGAGGAAGAGTGACTCAGCCCAGTACAAATTCAGGTTTGAAACCAACCAAGAAAGTGGACGTTATTCTGGTTTACCTGGAGTCACGTTGTCTGTCATAGGTACCTTTTTCATTGAAAGATAAATATTGTGGTTTCAAATTATTTCCTTTTTAATAATACATAGAAACATCAATGTGTTTTTTGTTGTTTGCTATTTTTCCTCCAGATCCTCCAAAGCTTCCCTCTGTGTCAGTGAGTCTCTCTGGTGAGATAGTGGAGGGCAGCTCAGTGACTCTGACCTGCAGCAGTGATGCTAACCCAGCAGCTCAATACACCTGGTACAAGGAGAACAAAGTACAGTTTCATGGACCAGTGGGAGAGTACAAGTTCT
>VUQK01040326.1:0-19922 GCA_015106715.1 Bujurquina vittata
CCTGATCCAACACACATCAATCAAACGACTGAATCGCCTCCTCAGTATGCAGTCAAGCTCTCCAGAGTCCTGCTAATGACTTCTATATTTGACTCAGGTGTGTTGAAGCAGAGACACAGCTAAAACCTGCAGGACAGGGGGGCACGAGGCCTGGATTTGAGAACCACTGGGTTAGAGCAACTCATACTCCTGGGCAGACTGACGTAAGACTCCTGATATGTAGATACTAGCTACAAAATCCTCCCAGAGACCGTGTATATTATGGCACTGGGCCTACATTAGCACCTCGATTTAGAGGAAGGCAAACTTTTTTTCACTGATGCAGAATTGAACTGTACACAGAATGGGAATTGCTTTGCATCATGGGTACTTGCCACCATGTTGCTAGTCATGCAAAACCAATAAAGAGAAGGATGCCACCATGTAATAAGGAGACACTAACGAGCATAAAAAAAAAAGAAACACAAATGACCAGAGAGAAGCTCATCAAGAAACAGTACAGAGAGACGCTAAACAACAAGGGAAAGGAGTGTTATTTGGAGAAAATAATCATAATTAGAGGGGCTGAGCCATGTGAGCACAAACAATGGACATTTTAGGAACTACAGATACTCAAGTTAGATGACATATTTTCTAAACCTGTTTGTGAGTGCCTAAATATTAAACAAGTTAAAAGTTATAAAGTGCTTCAAGCTTGCATTTGAGGATATGTGGCTGAATCAAGCACTGTTAACCACAGAGCCATCACTCTTTGATACAGGCACAAAAACTAAATTTGAACATCTTTTAGCATTTTTTTTTTGGCCTCTACTGACACATTGTAGATATGTTATATTTTAGAAAAAGACACTGTAGAAGAGAGCCAGAGGTTGATATTAACTAAGGATTAAATGCAGAATGGTGTATAAACAGAAAGTAAAAAGAGGTAAGTGAAGAAGAAATGCTCATCATGGAAAGCCCCCAGCAGCCTGGGCCTATCGCAGCATAACAGAGAAACAGTTCAGGGTCACCTGATCCAGCCTTAACCATAACTCTTATCAAAAAGGAAAGTTTTAAGTCTAATCTTAAACGCAGAGAGGGAATGTCCTGAATCCAAACACAGAAGAGGGACCTAAAAGCTGAAGGCTCTGCCTCTCATTCTACGTTTAAATATCCTAGAAACCACATGTAATCCCGCTGTCTGAGAGCGAAGTGCTCTATTGGGGTGATACTGTCCAAAGAAGTTTTTAAGATAAGATGGGGCCTGATTAATCAAGGCCTTGTATGTGAGGTGTCTAATTCTGGATTTAACAGGGTTTCAATGAAGAGTATTCTCATTGTAGCATTTTGGATCGACTGGAGACTTTTCAGGAAGTATTTAGGACAACCTGATAATAATGAATTACAATAGTCCATCTTAGAAGTAATAAATGCATGAACTAGTTTTAAAGCATTACTCTAAGTCAGGATGTTTCTAATTTTAGAGATACTGTGCAAATGCAAGAAAGCATTCCTACATATTTGCTTAATATGCACATTGAAAGACATATCCTAGTCAAAAATTACTCCAAGATTCTTCACTGTTACTGGAGCTAAAGGTAATGCCATCCAGAGCAAGTATCTGGATAGACACCACGTTTCTAAGATTTGTAGGGCTGAGTACAATAACATCAGTTTTATCTGAATTTAGAAGCCGGGAATTAGAGGTCATCCAAATTAATTACCAAATTTCCCTGATGGGACCTTCCCCAAGAGATCAATAAAGTTTAAACTAACCTAATCTAATCTAATCGTTATGTCTTTTAAGACATCCCTCACTAATTGTTGTGTGCCATCTGTATACATGGATAGCTGGGTATCATCTGCATAGAAATGAAAATACATGTTTTGCCTCCTAATCACACTGCCTAAGGGAAGCATGTGTAATGTAAATAGAATTGGACCCAGCGCAGAACCCTGTGGAACTCCATAATTAACCTTAGTGTGCGAAGAAGACTTCCCATTAATGTGAACAAATTGGAGTCTTTTAGGTAGATAAAATTCAAACCACTGCAGCACAATACCTTTAATACCTATGGCATGCTCTAATCTCTGTTATGTTATGGTCAGCAGTATCAAATACTGCTCTAGCAGGACAAGCAGAAAAATGAATCAACTGTCAGAGGACATAAGAAGATGTTTTGTGACATTTGCACAACTGTACCACATTATGGTAGAATCCCTGCAGCAGAACTGTTCCCTACTGCATAAGGAAGTGAGGTATGTAAGGGTGGTGCAGGACATGTATAAGGACAGTTACACAGTGGTGAGGTGTGCAGCAGGAGTGACAGATGGGCACAATTTGGGGGTGCGTGGGATGTGTCCAAGCTGGAAAGCGCAAAAATATTCATTCATTCATTTGTGTCTTGATGCATGCTCAATCATCTATGTAAGGAATTCTCAAAAAGTTGATTTTGTCCATCTGAATTTAACATTTTCAGTCAGACTGAAGAAGTCATTTGGACAAAACACTTCTCCCAATGAAAATCCTACGCCCAGATGAACAGAATCAACTTTTCAGGACTTACGTACTCTATTCATTAAAGGGCTTTTATTCCATTTTACAACACAGCAGCTCACCAAACTGATGACTTTATAATGTCACAAATCGCCTATATACAGGGTGTCCACACCTCTGCTATTTTTTTAATGCCTGGTATTCATCTTCCCCACACCTTTTGATTTTTAATGCTGCATCTCAAAACAGCACAAATAATATTAAAATAAGAAACTTCCACTCTAAATTCTTGCAATCAATGACAGATGACACTCTGGTGACCCCACATCCTTTTCCTTTTCAAGTTTTCATCAAGCCACTAAGTACTGCTGTTTCTGAGTAAAAGCTACAGCTAAATAAAAGAGAAATGAACCACATTTAGAGCATCAGAAGACTCAAAAAAGAAAGTCCTGGGAATATTCATACTGTGTGTCAACCACTTGCTTCATTATTGACTTCAGAATTTCCTACACGGGTTAGTTGTGCATCTCCTTGTTAAATTGCAGCTGTGTACTGAGACTGCTGTCTGACACATGCTGCAGAGGAGCTCTCTGAAGAAATTAAGTGCATGGTTTGTTGGCTCTGAAGCTAATAGTGCAGCTGCTATGATGGGCTGATAGAGAGGAACAGACACACACCTGAAAAAGAAAAGATCAGTCCTAACCTGACCATCATTCACCTAAACCATTCACAAGCCAGAGCCTGTGGTCCTTGGTGCTGTTAAACACATTACAAAGCCAACTCATTTTCACATATTTATTGACTCTTAATCTCAGACGTTTGGTGCTGATATCAGTAAATAAACAGTTTCTCTGTCCCTGTGTGGAGATTTGGAGATGTGGGCAAAAGCGGGCGAGGTGATGCAGATGACAGCGTTCTGCAGGAAAGCAGAATAAAAGTCCATCGTCAACCCAGACTGTTCTCTTGCGAACAGAGGAGGAATATTTACTTATTTCTTAATAAATCTATAGGAGTTTATGCTGCTGCATTTTGATATTTCACATTCAATTTTGAAGTTAAATGGAACAGCTCACCAAATAGCACAAAGTGAAAGTGGGATTTATTCCTGGCAGGTTCAAGTGTTTGTATTGTTTGACAGAAACCCTGAAAAGGAAAACAGACCGATAATACTGTGCAGATGAATTGAATGTAAAACAATACATTATAATATTCTCATGAAATACATGGTTTATGTTTACATTTTTAACCTTAGTTGAACTTCATAATTATTCTATAATGTTACATTGAACACTTTAGTGGGACTGGCCACTGGCACATGAACCAGTTCTACAGACACTGCAGGATCTTTTTAAATATCCTGAGCAGTGTGCCTGGCTTTAAAGCACTTTGGGTCACCCTCTGTTGTTTAAAAGTATTATATAAATATAGCAGGCTGGACAGTAAACACAGAGTGTTATTATACTCAGATATTTTTCATAGTTCATGTTTGACGTACATTTTTTTTCATTTCCAGTGCAAGAATTTAATAACACAATTCAATGGACTGAATATACAATTTGAATCTCTAAATATAGTCCATAGGTAATCAGTATACTAAAGCTTTAACTATGATGAGCAGTAAAAGTTTAACATTAACTAATCCTGAAGATCTGTCATGATTGAAACATCACTTTCATCACTATGGGCTACCTGGATGTTCTTTGACTGTGACAATGGGCTCTATCGCTGTGCTGGGGGGCTGGGTTTGTCTGAGGGATTTTGTTCCTCCTTTCTTCACTTCTTCTGCTGCTCATTTGGAGACTAAGTATCTGTTTTTTGTGGTCTTTTATGTATTCATAAAAGTTGGTGGTGTTGACACATAGAAGATTTCCTTCAATCATACATCACTGTCTGCAGCGTTTTCATTTTAAAGTACAGCTACACAACGATCTGCTTTCTCTCTCACTGCAGCCTACATGTCACTGCTCAGTGCTACTGAGTCCCATGACCACAGGACAATTAAACACAGCAAAGTGTGAGAGGAGCACAGTTTGCACAGGCATGTCGGCTTTTTGAAGAATGGGAGCAATGGATTAAATTTACAGGAGACACATAAACTAGGGTAAAGATCCTATTCAACTAATATCAGTCCATACCAATACCAGTGCTAGTATCAATACCATTGACATTTAGATTGATCTGTCCATCCCTTAGAAAAACTGTCATGACCAGCTACAGTCCAAGAGGCTGGAGGAGCTGGGCTCGTTTTTACCTCGCACCCCTGAAGCTGGTGTGAGCAAAGGTAGCTTAGCCACCGTTAGTGCTTCCCAGCAGATTTTCCCAAAGAGGCAGGAAATAAGGCCAGCTGGGTGATGGTGAAGAGGAAGCGTAGCCCTGAGCAGAAGCTCATGGTACACCACCAAGCTGTTGACACATCTAATTTCTAATAGTTTTTTTTTTCCCACTCTGCAACACACCCGCTGAGAAAAACACTCTGGCTCTGGCTATGTTTTGAAAAACATTAAGCTAGAGACTCCAGCAACCATAGCTGATCATCTCCTTTTTTCTTGCAATCTGGCCAAATTTATTTAATCCACCTTAACATGACCATCCAGAGTTGGGACCAGGAAACATAGTTGAAGGTTACATGGCTCTGCAGCTTCTCTCCTCCTGTCATCCCCCCAAAATCTCATCTCCACAGATGGTGTCTGCTCCCAGACCATCAAGAAACAACCCCAAATAAAGCAAAAAAAAAGAAAAAAAGAAAATGATTTAAGCTTAAAAATTCACGAAGAAAGAGCACTATAGTATCCTCAACTTCACCACCAAGTAAAATGTGGACTGAATGTGGATTACTAAACATTAGACCTCTCTCTTCCAAGTCCAAGATTTAATAATTGAATAACATTCATTCTGCAGAAACCTGGTGACAGCAGGACGAATATGTTAGTTTAAATTAATCAACAGCCCAGAGTCACACTAACTCTCAGAATCCTTGAAGCACAGGTCGAGCAGGAGGAGTAGCAGCAATCTTCCACTCCAGCTTATTAATCAACCAAAGATCCAGACAGAGTGTTAATTCCGAGTAAAAGCAAAGGTTTGACACAAGATAATTTTCATCCTGCATCACAATCCCTTTCCACTAAATCAGCACTCCACCAAATGCAGTTCAATACTCACATGAACTGCCCAGTCCTTATTGCCCAGCTTGAATTCTTAACCCAGTTGCTCTGCTCTTGCACTGTGGCAGCCACTCTTTCATCCTATTTGGGCCCATCGCACTGAGTGGCAGAAAATCATGTTCATCAACACAAAATTAGCAGCATTTTTTCTTTATTAAAGTGCTTGCACTTCCCTGTACTGTTGCTATATATGTAACCGCATGAGTTACCTGTATGGAAGAACTTTCCCTCCACTATTAATTAAGTTGTTCAGTTAGCTCCAAGGAGTTAAAAACACCCCAAACAAACAACAAAAACAAAAAACCTCTATGATGCCTCATGCGCATAACATTTTCTCATGACACCTCACTGTTAAACTGATATCAGTGATGCCATCACCTCGTGTGATGTCTCCTTGTACTGTCAAGTCTTAAATTCTCTTTTGCGCTCAGATTTGTGTTCTGTTGTAAAAGCAGCCCAGCTCAGGTATTTCCAATTAGTCTCTGAAGCTCTCCTCTAGATAAATCTCCCCTCTGTTGGCTGATTCTCTCTGCTTGATAATTCAGGCACTTTTCATTCCAAATTACAATCCTTAATGCATCTTTTAGGCATTCCCTTTTTAGATTAAATCAATTGGTCCATCCTTGTGTGGAGTTTCTAGGCACTGCCTCTTGGATAATTAAGGAGAGCACGATTTACCTCGTGCCTCGTTCCTTAATCATCATCTGCCTATCCTGCTTGGCTATCTTTATCTCGTACATGTAAATTCCAAAGGTCTGCACCTTTTCTCTGGATTATTCACTCCAGCCTCCGTAATGCAAAAAGCAAACAAAGCAAAAAAAACCAAACTGTAAAAAATTAAAATGTGTCCTTGTTGCTCAGTATGTTCTACAGTATGTCCTTTTCTATATTTTCACTTTATATTTTTCTGTCTTCAGTGCTGCCTGTCTCAGGGCTAACACAGAGAGACAGACAGCCGTTCACAATCACACGGGCAATGCAGAATCACCAATCAACATGTCTTTGGACTGTGGGAGAAAACCCCCGCAGACACAGGGACAACATGCCAACTCCACACAGAATGACCCTAGCCAAGGTGGAATTTAACCTATGACCTTCTTTTTGTGAGGCAACACAGAAGCCATATCACATGACAAATATAGCTGCTGTCTCACCAACCAGATACAATGCTATAGCTCTTTCTATTCTTCATGGGATGCTAATTGAAGATACAACATACGCAAAGGGGGCTTTCAATCGTTACAGCTTCTAAAGTTTGCTACTTTTATTTGTAATGGTCCATGTTGTAATTTCAAAGCTCACGAATAAATCAATAAACAAATAGCTGGGTGCTTCTTTGGCAGCTTAGTAGTTTCTGCTTTGTCTGGTCCTAAATCCAAAGGTTTCTGGTTTTGATAACCAGTTTCAGTCTCACTCCTTCTCTCAGTCACTTTTTATGCATTATGTTTATCTCTGTGTTTCTATGTAGCTTCATCAGAGTTCCAACAGTCATGTTAGAATTTCTAAGGCTCAAAAAAATTACAGCTACATTTTCCCATTTTTTTCAACTGCTGGCAGTCACCCCATGTCTACATTCTGGTACATTTAAGTATTTTAAAAAAAATGCTTCTCATGCAGGGTCTTAGAAAAGGTGCAGCTGTTTCTGGAGCCATCGAGGGCAGTTCCTCATCTTCAACAACTGGGTCACTGGTCATCTTCAGCCTATTCGTTATACACCACCCGGCCCTGATGCCATCCTCCCCGACCACAAATCCCTCAAGCCTTAAATTCCCGGTGAGGACATGTAGCTGGCTGTAGCATTTTTGCTCACATTTCTGCTCCTGGTCTTAAGTGTTTTGTTCTATGCGCTCTCTCACAGCCTCCAACGTTCCTCGCATGCATTGCTCTCTCTACTGACCCTTTGGGTTTATTGCAGGCTCTCTCTCCTCTGTGTCCAGGCCTCTGACGGCCACTCAGCCTTATTGCATGTGCTCTGCTCTCTCCTGGCCTCCGACGGCTAGGCGAGGGAGAGTTTAAGAACTGGATGAATAATTAGGATAAAATTGTCATGAAAACTGGGCATCTCTGTGGACGAGGTGTGCAGAGCGCTCCGGTAAGTGCCAACTGAAAGCTTTTGCTGTCTTTCAGCAGATGCGATCGGGGGTGGCTGTAGCTCGGAGGAAAAGCAGGTCCTCCACTGATCAGAAAGTTGGTGGTTTGATTCCTGGCCACTCCAGGCTGCATGACAATATATCCTTGGGCAAGATACTTAATCTCAAGTTGCTCTCTGACATAAGCGTTAGAGTGTGGATGTTAGATAATTAAAGCACTTAGCTTAGTTACACATGGAAGTGCTTGTATGAGTGTGTTGTATAAAAACTTTGAGTGCTCAGTCAGAGTATAAAAGCGCTATATAAGAACATTTAACAGTAATCTTAAACCTATTATGAAATGAGGAAACATTGCCAACAGTATTAAAATGAATTTATTTAAAATAATAACTTTAAATAATTTTCCTACTTAAGAATTGTAAGATTTAGTGAAAGTGAGCTAAGCAGAGGTTTTTCAAATGCATCTTGGGTTGGTTTGAGGAGACACCCCTTTTCTCAGCCACACTGCGCTCAGGCAGGATAATGAAGAAGCGTCTGCCTGCAGAGCAGGTGATGGCTCTCTGGCTTGATAATGCCAGTGGCCAGGTGATTCAAAACAAAGCTCCCCTGCCACTGGGCCTGCTGGGTGGATGTGACTCGGGGCCCGGGACACATCACTCTTCATGTCAGCGCAGCTGAGCTGTTATAGTAAGTAATTAATTAGAAAATGGAATCAAGAGGCGACCCAATAGGAAAATAATGCTTTCCCTGAATGTCTATTTAACATCTGGGCACAAGTGCTGAGAGCGATTTTCTCTGCAATATTTTTTTCAAATTTAAACTGTCATTCTACAGTTAATGGGCTTCATTCACATGGAAGGAAGCGGATATGCAGCAGCAATGCAACAATGCATTATCTCTGTGGCACAAGAACAAGTGCATGATGATATAGTATTGGTATAATGCCTGGCATTGTTGTGCTTGATAAGATGAATCACACATTAATGGCAGATTTCAGTGACAGACAATGCGATGAGGGGGAAATTTAAGCTCCTGTTTTTCCTCAGACAGTTGGTCAGTTTGAAAGTGAAAATGGTCATGATTCAAAACAAAAAGTCTGCAAAGTAGGCTCACAAAATAGGCGAAGCAACATCTTCTTTTTCTCCTGGGATCAGCCTTATCTTCCCACACATACCAAGGGGATTCAGAAGGGGTCAGAGTCTTTACTTAGACAAAGGCAGCATGGAAACTACTTCAAGTTCTGCTTTAAAAACAGAAACTAAAATTATAATAATTTATGTGTAAGTGGCCTGTTTAATGTTAGGCTTGGATGTTCGAGCTGACAAATGAGTGCAATAAGTGGAAAAAGATGGGTGGGTGGGAAAGTTACTATTTGAAAAGTGATAGAAAGAGAGGCTGAATGGTTTCTCAGTCCAACCTATTTGACTGCCATCAATAAGGAGATCTGTGTGAATATGCATCCCACCATAAAGTGAAGATGAAACAAAATGTAACATCAGTCTCAACAATACCATCAAGGACTCATGAGCTCACCATCAGTTAGGGGTTCTCATATTGCACTTTTCTGCTCTACATGAGCACTCAAAGCACTTTATATAGCATGTCTCATTCACCCATTCACACAAGCACTTTCTACATCTAACTGCATTCTATCGAACATTCACACACAAAAATACACTCTGATCAACGCATCATGAGCAATTCAGGGTTCAGTGCCTTGTCCATGCATGACTGGAGCAGCCAGGGATCAGACCGCTGACCATCCAGTTATTAGATGACCTGCTCTGCCTCCTGAGCCACAGCTTGAATCTGTTGCTTGACCAGGAAAAAAAAGATTTACAGGTCACATGTGCCGCAGCAACAGAATTGTGCTTTGTCAGTAAAGTGTTAGCCTAGCTTCTAGTGGACTTTCAGCTCTGTGACGTGTGAAAGCTTTGCTTGAATAAAAACTAAGTGAACCTCCTTTACTCACATGGTGGATCTCTGGACCTTCAACTCTATAGCAGTCATTTTTATAACTTGAACATATACACTTAATTGTTACAAAGTCTAATTAGTCGTGCAGCGTTGCTGAACTGCAGAGTCATTTGCCATAGCAGTGAGTGATGTGATCAAGTGTTAGCAGTAACGACTGCAAGCTAGGTCTCAACACGTCACCTGATTAGTGCAGCCCTTTGACCAAAAATTACTGGAACATCGAACTTTAATTTTGACTACAGTTTTAAAGCCAAGGGCACTCAGTGGCTCCGGGGCCATGTTGCCACCGCAATAATCTGCCTGGTTGCCTGGGTTACAGCTGCCTATGCATTTTTAGCCAATCCAATGAACAGGTCCCTCCGATGCCCAACCTTAGTGTGAGTTGTTTATGATAACGACCAAAACAGTGGGGGCGGGGGGGCAGTGGGTAGGTGCGCACCTTGCAACCAGAGGACTCGCTGGGTCGAGTCCCCTCGACTGGCTAAGTGTGAATGTGTTGTGTGTTTGGTGGTAGTTGGAGGGGCCGTAGGTGCGGGTTGGCAGCCACGCCTCCTTCAGCTGTGGCTACATCAGTAGCTTACCTCCACCAAGTGTGACTGAATAGTGCACAAAATTGTAAAGCCCTTTGAGTACCACGAAACGAGCTTGCCTTTCTTTATAGATAGGTAACAAATTGTGTCACTTTATGTATTTTGTGTATTTTGTTATGGCAAAGTGTAGATAACTACAGTGTTGACATTCAGAAGCAAAGCATCTTTGTGCTTACTGCTTTTATGAAATGCCAGAATAAAAAAAAACAATTAGAAATATTTCAATTAAATCAAAAAATTTGATTTGTGCCAGATATGAATGAAGAGAATGTGAAGAAAATAAAGGAAGAATAGAGGCTTTGCTTGGAGGTGTTTTCGGGTGAGTCTGAACCTTTGACATATGCCAACATCAAAGCCTCTGCTCCTGTGCTAACAGTCACCAAATCTATAATAGATGCTAACTCTTCTGTCATAGCAAATTATTATGCAGCTGTAACATCAAAGGAACCGCTGTCACTAAGTTTTCTAATCTGCCATCTTATCTCAGAACAATAGACACCCATGACAGTTATCTTGGTCACATTTAGTGTTCTTGTCAGTGGTTGCTGTTAATTCAGAGGCACACCCAATTGCAAGGGAAAGAACCAAGAAGAGATCAGAACATTCGCGCATGAGAAATGTGGTGAAACACAAAGGCAGAGGCTGTATGTGTGTGTGTGTGTGTGTGTGTGTGCGTGTGTGTGTGTGTGGGGGGGGCTCACACTCTGTTGAAGTGGAAATAAACTAGGTTAGCTTTCCTGCTGGTTGGTAGAAGGCACAAACAGTGACACCTGCTTTCAAAGTGCCAGCTTTCTCAGTTCAAAGGCAGCTTTTCATATGGGACACGTGCATCTTGTGTTCTAGGATAAAGTAATGACAGTGGCACTGAAGTGAAACCAAATGGCAGAACATGATGCACAGCGTAACTATATTAACTTGTGATCAGCATAAGAAAAGCACCGCACACGAGCTGGCTGAGATAGCTGGGTCTTTAATTCATTGCATTTACAAGTGCAGACTTTCATCTATGTGTTCATTTTATTGATGATAAGCAATTAGTAGCAGTGCTGGCCTCTTGTACTCCTTTTAGTATTGCCTGGCTAATGCATTTTTTTAACATCTAAGAACATATTGTGGAAATATTCATATTGTGATACTCCCTGTTAAACTCACTATGAAAAGGCCACATATTTAACATTTTCCACCGTGAGTATAAGAGCATACGATGTCTCTGTGACAGTCCCTCAGCTAATTATTCCTTATTATTCACTTCTGCTAACCCAGTTCTCATGCTCACTTTTATAAAAGCATTTGAAATGATACTGTAGCCAGCGTCTTTGTGTGCCAGCTGAGAATAGCCAACACAGAATAAAACAGCATGGAAATATACCATTCAGCTGAGGCCAAAAATCACAGAATGTCCAAAAATACGCATTTCATGTGAATTTGAAAATATGCAACTATTAACTTTTTAGCATTTTAAGTATTCATATGTGGATGGCAGAAGTTATGTGGTGTCTAGACTGACCTATTGTACCTCAGGCCTGCAGAGATGCAGTGTACTGCACTCATCAACTATGTCTCTATTTCTTAGAGTGTAATTAATTGTACAATCTCGCACGGATACACAGGATGAAAAAGGCCAACCAGTGAGGTTAAAGGTTCATTCCAATTTATTTTAGCGGGCAGTATTTCCCATTAATACACATTTTTATTCTTTACATATTTTTTTAAATAAATGATTTCATTAAAAAAAATTACCACTCAACAGATTTGACTCTCTATGATATTAACTTCCCAAAAATCGAAATCCAGGTGAAACATAATTGCTTGGACACAGTGGATGTCACATGCACTGCATGGACACAAGTGCAAGGAAGCAGAAGAGGACTTATGATGAGTCGTCTAAAGCCAGCAGATGTTTGCTGGCCCATTCCCAGATCTTTGTGATCAACCTGATATATTTACAACAGCAAGCGCTGCTGCTGTCCTACTTTTAGTCAGCTCAGCTGTCAGGGCCGGGGAGGATTTTCAGACTGGTTAGGCATCTAAAAACCATGTGAATGTTCACAGATATTAAAGGAATAGAGCTGATATGAGCTGCTTCGGCAGCATGAGAAGGACCTTATGAAGTATTAGCGATTTGACTTTAGAATGTCACACTTGCCTGCTTGGTATATATTTAAAAAATGCTCTAAAGAAGTAATGCTTTATGGTTTATACTTTAATCAGTTAAAATAATAATTTGGAAATAATGGGCCTTATTAAACTATTTGGCAATGTCATACTAAATATGATATATGAATATGATATGGTATTTCACAGCAGACTCCAGCCAGAGATAAAATCTTTTGTTTTTTGTTTCTCTTTTTCTTTTTGCTGTCATATTATAGTCCAACTAGATGTATACAGGTATTGAAAAATGTTAGAAATATTTCTGTAGAAGGCAAATGGTAAATGCACTAGTTCTTATATAGCGCTTTTCTACTCTGTCTGAGCACTCAAAGCGCTTACACAGCATGTTTACATTCACCCATGCACTTCCATGTGTAAGTAAGCTACGTGCTTACTGCCCGCTCTACCTCCTGAGCTACACCCACCCACAAAACAGCACCTGGTATTCCCAGGTGGGCTCCCAGCCAAGTGCTAACCAGGCCCAACCCTGCTTAGCTTCTGAGACCAGATGGGATCGGGGGACTTCAGGGTGGTATAAAACCTCCTTAAACATTTTATTCATTAGCAGGAAACATGATGTACAATTGGGGATACAGTTAACAAGGGACACAAATGCATGACAGCAAATGTACGTGTAGCCCCGGATGCATACGAAGGGATATTCTCATATGGCTTCTTGTCATTACTTTAAATCCCTTCTCAAAAGAAATCATAACTTGCACTCAGTGACTGTTTAACATCAAATCACATCATCTCACGCAGTATGATTTATATTCACAACATGAAAATTCAAGAACTGTGGTTTAATGCGCACTTGAGAAATGGAAAGAAGAAACACAACTACTATCAAGATAACATTTTCTTGCACTTCCCCCTTCTTCCTGTGCCCTCAGTTTCTTTCCCTTCTCCTCCTTATCTGCTGTGTTTCATGCCTGGGGTCACGTTTTCACATTTTTAGGTTGTTGCCAAATTGAAATGTAATGCATCCTGTGGTGCGCCAACAGACTATAAGAATATTCTGAATGTCCTCCCAAGCAGGTGAAAGAATGGTGCAGCGACAGAAAATCAAACAAAGAAATTTATTACCAATCCTAATTTTAGAATCTAACCACACCTCTGGAATTTACATATAGAAAACAAAATTACAACCGCTCACTTACTGGTTTCTCAAACTTGTTCATACGGTTGTATATTTCTGAGAGTCAAATATTGGTTGTAGTCAGTAGAAAATTTATTCTGGATCCGACCTTGTGTGCCTTCACTGCACAGTGTTTGCAGCCAGCAGGAGTGCTGTATCAGTAATGACTTGGGCAACTACTTCATGGGACTCAGTACAGCAGGTACTACAATTAAACTGTACAGATATATAACACAAGAAATTTAGGAGTTTTACTGCAGTGTAGCAGTACACCACCAAAACACTGTTCCCTCATTGTGTTTACCATTTCCCATGTTGAGCTTAGGCAAAAAGCTGCCAAATAAGCGTAAGGACAAAGACTCTTACAGGACAAGAAGGATTGACAGTGTTTGAATTTGTTATCATTAGGCAGTACCCCGTTCACTTCCTGTTTGTCTCAGCCTAGAAGCAAAAAGCAACCCAGAAAAATCAGTTCATTATCTCTCTAAAGGATGTCGCTGGCAGGTCACTGAAGAAGGAAAAGCAGCATTCCTGAGAAAACAACCAGACAGTGACTGAACACCAGCATGTTCCTTACAATGTATGCCAAGGTTTAATCCTTGGAATTAGTTTGGGTTCAGTGATAACTTTTTTGCTCCCGTGCAAATGATCCTTCGTGCAATTCAAGCCTGCAAAATTAAAAATACATACTTTTTAGGCTGTAACAGAAGCTGTGCTCTAGCATGCTAAGTACAACTAAAGGGCTGAAAATGGGATTTAACAATAAGACGGGAAACGGATGTCCTGTGATGTGATTCTTGCAGTTTTATCAAGAGAGGCTTACAGTCCAGCGAGTACAAACACAAAGTTCTACCATGTATGAAAAAGCCTTAATGTTAAGCTCTGGACAGATACAATGTGTCAGAGTCTGTCTTCAATAAATATTCTTATCAGCAACTACAGGCATTGTGTCCAATGTGGGTCCCAGCCTTAGCATGCAACTCTACTCTCTGTTACAGATGCTGGGAGCTCATGCCACAATTCAGATGAAAAGGAAGGATCCTCATAGATCAGAATAGATAGAAAAATGACACATGCATGCACACACAATCGCACTATTAACACATTGGGGGCAACACACGGCGTCTTGTCCAAGTACACTTTGGCATGTAGCCTGGAGAAGTCAGGGATTGAACCACCAACCATCCGATTAATAGATGACCTGCTCTACCTCCTGAGCCTGAGCCACAGAGACCCCCTGCAGTAGCATCACTGTGCCACTGTCTACATTGATAGTGACATCAATATCAGTTTCAAGTGGGCCTGGTTCATGTTAGACTTGATCTAATAATCAGTAACACTGATCTGAATCTGCAGGTCCTTGATATTGAGGACTGTAGTCAGAACTTGTGGACTGTTGCTGTGAGATGGTATCCTCACCACTGATGTTTAGAAGGTGGGCAGTCCAAATGTATGCTAATAAGGCTGCACATATAAAAGCAACTGCTAGTGAGCTGTCATCCAATCAATCCATTCTGTGTATGAAAACCAGGTTGCTACTGTATTTGCTGTATATATATGTATTTGTATTGATGGTTAGCATCACCTATACAATTATGAGGACTGAAAAAACACATCAAATGAATCCTACACACCTTCATTCATCACTATGATGTGAAACCATTCATATTAGCACAACAAGATTTCTGCACGACATTAATGACTTTTCATCAATGTGTCATTGTTGAATTTGCAGACATTGATCATATTTTCTTTTTTTTTCTGTTTGGATACGATGTGCAGTAGATGAATCAGTAGATTGTAGACAGACAGGTGGAGTAATTTTGAAATGCCTGGTACAGGTTAAAAAGAAACATTTATTTTATGTCTCAAGTAGTTTTTGAAGTGCAAATGCTCATTTTCTTACAAGCCTAGATGAGGCTAAATAAACACACTACACAGGTGGTGTTGTTTTCTTACATGGAAACAAGAAGACCCCAAATCACAAAACGCCAGCCAAGCTGCGACAATAGCTCCAAGTAGGACACAGAGCCCCGAGTCTTTGCTGTGATCTAAATCAGCACAGACATGACAGTGAGGTGCCTCTGCCAACGTAGATTTAATGATTACTCCAGTTTTAAATGTGCCTTCTTGTGGTATAGATGAAGACAAACAGTTGCTTCGTTTAAAGTAGGGTTATGACAAACAACATTCACTTATGTCTAGTCTTTATACATTTTTTCATTAATGATTTTCAAATTGCTTGCTTTGTCCGGCCTGCAGCGCAAAAGTCACAGACATTCAGTTGAACATGAGAAAAGCCTAATAATGAAGCTTAATTTCAGATAATTAGTGAAAGGCTGGAGTCCATATGTGAGTGATTTAACTTAAATCAGCCAGGGATTGTGTGTGTGTGTGTGTGTGTGTGTGTGTGTGTGTGTCTCAAAGCACACATTTAGACTTTAGATTTCTATTGATAATTCTGTACACAGGTGATAATTCTTGTATATTTTTGACAGCTTCCTTTTGCTCAGAACCAGCAAACGTAGTACAGATCTGATCTCAGGTCAGCACGTGTACTGTATCTTTAATTAATTAGACAAATAACACTACACAAGGTTACTATAATAACTATATTAATACATTCTATAACATCCATCCATTCACTTCTGCTTATCCTTTTTGGGGTGTGGGGAGCTGGAGTCCATCCCATCCGACATAAGGCATGAGGCAGGGTACACCCTGTACAGGTCAGCAGTCAGAGAGAGAGAGGCCTGGGCCAAGGTGGAATTCAGATTCCAGATATAACTTTAGTGCACCTAATGCATAACCACCGTTTTTTCCAGCTCAAAGTGAGTTTAACACACATTTCATTCATGTGGGCCAGTATCTTCACTGTGATTAAATAGTATAATTGTAGCACTAGTTTGGTATATTTGTATAATCAGATTTTCATACAACTAGTTTGCAACAGGAAATACATGTGGAAGAACACTGAGGTTTTCATTTACATTTAACTGATTTACATCTACTCAAAACCACTTGCTATAAGCTTAACTAAGCTTTGTTTTTCAAAAACCTAGATTTAGATGGTAGTCTGGATTTGAATCCTAATTTTAAAGATGAGCATTTTGTATGCACCCTCCATCCTGCCCAGTTCCTAAAAAATATAGTTTTTAAACAGTTCAAATAACAGTCAGTGTTATACCAGTAATGCTGTCAGATCTAAGCTATAAGATACTATCAGAGTTTGAATCAACAGAAAGATTTGCCACCTGGATACGTGTACCCGACAGAAAATGTCTTCTCCACCAATAAACGGATCAGTTTCTCTCCTGATGTTAGGATCCTTTTTAAGATCTGTCATTCTAAAGAAATAAATGAACGGGAGTCAATGCTTCTGTGCAAGGCTGTTTCTACTTAACGGATAAATGTGAGCTGAGCCCTGCAGTGGACTGGCTTCCTGTCCAGAGAGATGTGTGGATAAACTCTTCCACACCTCAAAAACAAGAGATAATCTCCTTAGCCACGGGCCCAATCAGCTCAAACGAGGCTCACTTTTAAGACTAAACAGGCCCGTTAGATGAGAGAAACATTGTTTGGCTTCGAAACAGTTTCATCTAATAAAGAATTTCAGTAACATCAGGTGGAGTGATTGAGTTGCTTACATACTGCAAAATTAGGCCTCAGGGTAACACAGACTGCAGCACGGGATGTAAAACTGTCATATCAAATTATTAATAGTATACATAGTGCTGCTGAACATAAAACATCAGAGCACTGATGTGGATGAAAGCCGGTTTAATATTTCTGATTGTGTTCGTCATGTGAACTCTACCATTGTACAAAACAGACAAAATGAAAACAGTGTAGCTCACGCCAAAAATCTATCCACCTATGTAGGTGAGAAATTGAAATCCCAGCCTCAGGGGGAAAAGGAGCCCTTTTAAATGTGTTACACAAGCAAAGCTTATGGGACTTACTCTACAATTTCACTTATCCTAATGTTGTGGAATATTTCAAATGCCTCATTACTTGCATTTTGCGAGGAAGAGAGAAGCCTCTCTCTCCTCTATAATGAGCCCTGAAGCTTATTAGACCAGTGTGCATTGAGCTGAAAGGGCCAATGCTTTCTCTTTTCTTCTTCTCATTATGGCAGAGAAAGGTTTGAGCCCTAATCAGAAAAACAGAGCCACATCATTACATCTGATGAAACCAAAGAGTAGACTGTTCAGGATATTTTATAATCAAATTGAATAAGTCTGTCCTTCTAACCCATCATAGTCCAGCTCTGTGGTCAGGGGATCCCATGTGTTTCCTTAGAGCTTCAGGGGGTCATATGATTCAAAGGGATCCCCATTGTGTGGCAAAAATATGTGAAGCGATGGTCATGCAGAGGCTCCCCATGGGACCCATGTTGGCTGAATGATATGAAAGCTACTTCGTTTCCTCGATCAGCTTCAACTCAACTTTCACTAGAAGCTAAAAGAGTAATCAACATTTTGTAACCCTACGAAGTATTTAGGGTTTGTGCATGAAACTCGGACCAGGAGTGATGAGTTTAGCTGCATGTTGTCCTTAAATTTCTGGCAGTCTAAGTAGCTCCCAAAAAATGATGTGGGCTTTATAGATAATTGGAAAACTTTCTGGAGAAAACCTGTTCTTCTTAGGAGAGACAGCATCCATCCCACTCTGGATAAGGCAGCTCTCATTTCTAGAAATCTGGATTAATTTAGTAAACCCCCCAAAACGTGACTATCCCAGGCTGAGACCAGGCAGAGTTACAGCAGGCTTAGACACCTCTCTGCAGCTTCTCTCCTGCTGTCATTCCCCCTAAACCCCATCTCCACAAAGACTGTGTCCGTTCCCAGACCACCAAAAAAGCAAACCAGAAAACACCCATTCATCCATTTTCTTCACAGGGGCAGCAGCCTAAGCGTAGAAACACAGACCTCCCTCTCCCCAGCCAACTCCTCCAGCAGAGGGACCCCAGGGTGTTCCCAGGCCAGCCGAGAGATATAATCTCTCCAGCCTGTCCTGAGTCTGCCACGGGCCCTTCTCCTGCTAGGACACACCCAGAACACCTCACCAAGAGGCGCCCAGGAGGCATCCTGGTCAGATGCCCAGAACACCTCACCAAGAGGCTCCATCTGAGGTGGAGGAGCAGTGGCTCTACTCCGAGTCCCTCTCGAATGGCTGCACTTCTCACCCTGTCTCTGAGGGAGCGGCCAGACACCCTTCAGAGGAAGCTCACTTCTGCCGCTTGTATTCACGATCTCATTTTCAAACCCAAATTGCTATGAGATTCTTGTTGAGTCTATTTAGGAGGATGTCGATCCGTCAGACAAGAACAGGAAGAACATTCAAACTCCACACAGAAAGGTCCGGGAAATGTTCTTGCTGCAAGGTAGGCATGCAAGCCGGCGCAGCACCATGGCACCAACACATGTGAGGACAGGCCTGGCTACAGACAGAGGGACAAGGACAGAAAGGGCTGGACAGAAATAAAGGAGAGGCACAAAAAGTGGCCTGATTTTATGAAAGAAGCCGGTTATGAAATGCAACATCAGGCAATATGGATGCAAGTGGCAATGTGTCATTCTGTATGTTGTTGATATATTGCTCAGCCCTTAAATGTGTCTATCTAAAAAAAAAATGCTTTTAGTCTCCTTTAGCAATTGCTTCCACTTGTTGTTACATTTTCAAGACCTGTCAATTTGATGCTTGTTTCAGTCCCTCATTAATGTTGTCTTTAAAATGTGTGAAAAGGGGAAAAAACCCTCAACAATCACTCTTTTACTTGCCACTAGCACAAGAAGGGGAAGCCAAAGCAGCAAGAAAAATCCCATTAAAATGAAATGGTGCCATTCCTGCTGGAGTATATGATTTCTTCCAGAAAGTGACTGTGTGATTTGCTATAGAGATACTTTAAAATATAAGGCCATCTAAGAATTATGCAATTCCCTGACCAATAAGTAAATTGATGTTTTCATCAAGACAAACATCCAAGTAAACCAAAGCTTGTTTTTTCGGAATAATTTCTGTAAGTCCTGCCAAAGTTTTTCAACCCAATTCAAAATCATCCGACTGAGATGATTCCTCATGAACATCAGAAAAATAAGTGGCAATACAGAAACCAAAGAATAATTTGAGACCACTCTCTACGTGATTATACACCAATCGGCATTTAATGATTCGTTTTTATTGGCTCTCTTCCACAGCATGTCTTTCGTCCTGTCTCCCTCACCCTAACCGGTTGCAGCAGACAGTAAATAGTAAATGGAGTTCTTAAATAGTGCTTGTACTGTTTCACTCAATGTGACCCCGTGTCCTATATTGAGATTGACAGCCAGCTAA
>VUQK01040331.1:0-16639 GCA_015106715.1 Bujurquina vittata
CCCCCAGCATGGAGTTTTCTTCCAGACACCAGTAGGGAGAACACTCCATGCTGGGGGTGTGGTGTGAGGAGTCTCTGTATATGTTCTGAGCTCTTGTCAGGCAGCGGCTTGTCCTTCAGTGATTTTCGCTGCTGTCCTTACCACCGTTTGCAGGGACTTCCAGTCTGAGGCGGTGCAGGCAGCTGCCTAGACAGAGGTGCAGCGGTAGGTTCTCCATAGTACCCTTGTAGAAGGTGGTGAGGATCAGAGGGGGGAGGCATGTTCTTCTCAACCTCTGCAGAAAGTGCATGCGCTGCTGAGCTCTTTTGACCAGACCTTCAATATGGATGGACCAGGTCAAGGAGTCTGTTATCTGTACCCCCAGGAACTTGGTAGTGTTGACTATTTCAACTACAGAGTGATTGATGAGCAGGGGTGCCTGGCTTGGCTGGCTCATCCTGAAGTCAATCATGATCTCCTTGGTTTTATCGACTTTCAGGACCAGGTTGTTCATTCAACACCAGTTGACCAGGTGGTGAACAACAGTGGGTTCAGGATGCAGCTCACAGGGGAGCCAGAGCTCAGGGAGAAGATGCTTGAAATGTTTTAGCCTACCCATAGTGACTGAGGTCTATTTGTGAGAAAGTCCTGTAGCCAGTTACACAGCGGGTGCTAAATCCAAGAGGGGGTAGATTGCTCACAAGGTGCTGTGGGATGATGGTATTGAATGCTGAGATGAAGTCCACGAGCACAATTCTCACATATGTATTCTTTCTCTCCTGATGTTCTAAGCTTAGGTGGATTCCAGAGGAGATGGCATCCTCTGAGGAGTGATTTGGGCATCAGGCAAACTGGTATGAATCCAATGTGGAAGGAAGTCTGGAGGTAATGTGGTCCTTTATGGGCCTCTCAAAACACTTCATGATTGAGTCTGGTAATTATTGAGGAAGCAGATTGTGGTGGTTTTCAGGTATGATGATACAACTGCCTGTTTCAGCAAGGTGTTACAGATGTTCGTGAGAACCTCAGCCAGCTGATCAGCACATCCCTTGTTGTTGGGGCCTGCTGCTTTCCAAGCGTTCACTTTCCTCAATGTTCTCCGAACATCTGCTGTGTCCAGACAGTGTCTGATTATTGGGGTGAGGAATAGATTTCCTCACAGGAGCGGTATTAAGTGCCTCAAACCTCCCAAAGTAATTGTTCAGTTCATTGAGAAAGTAGATGTTGCTCTCACAGGGGGGCATCGAGTAGCTTTGTAGTCTATGATTTCCGGAATGCCTTGCCAAATACATCTGGTGTTTGTAGGTTGCTGGAAGAAGATTTGTACTTTCTGACCATGAATACATTTTGCAATTCTTATGGCACAGTTCAGCTAAGCTGTAGAAGTTTTAAGTGCTACCGTATCACCAGATTTAAAACGCTATGTGCTTTCAGCATTACACATACCTCACTGGTCATCCAAGGTTTCTCTATGAACTTCTGAATGTATGCAGATGTTGGAATTATTATATGAACTTTCATTATGTGTTATCATATCTTCTATTTGTAGTTGTTTCGTATGTAATCCTGTTGGTTTGGTTTACTTGAATTGGGACAGACTTGTGATACTTTCGAAAAAATACTGGAATCCTTATCACAGGCTGTCCCAGCTATACCTATACATATAGACACACACACACACACACACACAGAAAGTCCTCATTGTTACAATGGAGGACACCCCCAACCTCATATGCATACAAACAGAGTTGGCACATGAGTGCGAACACCTTTAGGTCACGTGAGGTTGCATCCATATATGGGGGACTGTGGGAATGTTGATTACTGTATGTTGTAACCAGAAACTCCTACAGTCATGTGACTTGCATTGTATGCAGATGTTAATAAAAGCTGGAGAAGCCAGTGGCTCGGTGAAGATTCTTTCTTCTGTGTCCGTAGGGATGCAGAGGAAGATTCCCTCCTCTGTGTCAATGCGGGATGCAGGGGACAGCCTTCCCTTGCAAGAAAATGGCAGTTGTGCGTTTGTTCCTTGTTTGTTTGTTAAAATGATCTTGAACCTATCACAGACTCCATGTACTCATCCACCCGTGTGTGACGGTTTTCAGTAGCAGCTTCGTTAAACATGTCCCAGCCCATGCACTCAAAGCAGTCCTGTAATGCTTCCATAGCTCTGCAGGCCACACCCGCACTTGCTTGGCTTGGCACTTGGCTTTTTTCCTGATCAGCAGGGTTTTGTATGCAGGAAGTAGCATCACAGAGAGATGGTCTGAGAAGACCAGGTGGGGGTAGGGTGCTGTTCTGAATGCCTCTTTGATGTTGCAGTAGGCCTGATCCAGTGTGTTCTTACCCCCACTTACAAATTTCACACATTGGTGGAAGTCAGGGAATACAGTTTTCATACAGGCCTGAGTCAGGTCCCCAGCCACAACAAAAACTCCCTCTGGATGTGCAGATTGCAGTTCACTAATGGAGTGGTAGAGAACATTTAGGGCTTCTCTGTTTTTTGCAATGGGGGGATATACACTGCTGTGTTGATGATGACAATGAATTCCCTAGGCAGATGACATTTTATAGTCAGTAGCTCCATGTCAGAAGAGCAGTGGCTTGAGATCTCCACTGCATTATTATACCAGTTGTTGGTGGTGAATATGCAAACACCCCCCCCAGAGAGAGAGCTGCTTCTATCCAACTGGACAATTGTGAGCCCCTTCATGCTAATCTGAAATAGTTGAATTCAGCCATGTCTTGGTAAAGATTATGACACAGCAGTTCCTCACCTCCCCTTTTGTTGTCCAGCCTCAAATAGTCCAACTTGTTCTCTAAGGACTGAACATTCGAGAGCAGGGTAGAGTGAAGCGGGTTCTGCCCGGGTTAGCCTTTAGTTTAGTCCAGAGTGGATGCATCTATGAGCCCAAAACTGCCTGATCCTCTTAAATCCAATAGCTTTTGACGGGGATATTTAGGTTTGAGAAATCTATGCTGCAGGTTTGTAGTGAAACTGTGTGGATTCAGTGTTTTGTTCGCCATTAAACATCCAATACTAACATGAGCCGTAACAGCCACAGCTGAGCAGGGCGCCACCGCCTTAACAATGAAACAATGTAATCTTAACAAAATAATGATATTATAATATTTGATATAAATACAAATTTCAAGGATGTAAGGGCTTGTGTGCCAAACCTGGCTACTCCACTCCTCACGGTCTAGAAGGAGCTCACAAATATGTGGACATCAAAGAGCAATTCAGTCAATATTTGGCCACTATCATGAGTCATCACATCCTTAATGTATACTATTAGATATCTGGGTAAAATGTATTCATAATTAGCACTTGAATTCTTGAGTTATGGCCAAAAAGAGGTTTTGTGAGGTCACTGACCTTGGCATTTGACCAGCAAATAAGCCTATTTGTATTTTTTGTGTATTACAATCCGCCCCGATCATGCTGAGATATAGAACAGTAACACAGAGTCGAGTGCTGAACTTAAAACAAATTTTCTCAAGGTATTCAACAAATTTTACATCACAAAAACAGGATGGACAAGGGAATGAGAAATGCCTCTGGGCATGGCTGGCACCATCATAGAGGCATAAAAGTATGTTTTTTAGAACAAATGTTAGAAAGCTTTCATACCTAATCAAATTTCCGTTTTTAATAAACTAAAAAATTACATCAAAGCACTCGCTTTTATAAATATTAGATTAAGTGCCAGTGTTTTAACAACAACCTGTTTTGTTTTTAAATAAATAAAAGTCCAAAAGTCCAGGATTAATTCCTGGTTGCCAGTATTTGTCCATATATACTAATGTTTCCTATTTGGCTCTCCTCTGTCACGAGCAATTCCAAGAATTCCATCCATCCATCCCCTTCCACTTATCCAAATCAGTCCAAGAAATCACTTAAAAAACACATTAAGTTAAAACTAGTCAAATCTAATTAATGAATCTTTCTTGACTGGCTTGTAAAATCAGTGGCAAAATAATAAAACAACCAAAACTGATTATTTTTTAAACCTCTCAGTCAAAAGGTGAAGGTCATTAACTAACAGTAAGCTACCTGAACTGACAAGACCCATACAGCGATAATATAGTACACATTAATCTGCGGTTATGATGAAAGCTGTTTATTATTGGCTGCTCATGCAAAGCATATGGACTCACAGCAGACACCATTAGCATGTGTGATTAACTGGCCAGGTTAAGCGCCTTGCACCAGAGGCCCTAACGAAACTATCCACCTCTTGGGATCTAGTTGCCTGTGCCACAAATTATGTTATCTCTAAAATCAGTGGAGCGGCAGGGTGCCACGCTTGGTGCTGGTTGCCACCATGCACATCATGCATATTAGGCTATTGTGTTTGTGGCAACATAACTGAATGAGAGTGGAAAAAAAATGAGGACATGATCAAACGTCACTAGGGAGTACAATGGAGGGAAATGTGTCACATCAGAGCGACTGAGGGAGCGACTGTAATGATTCCTCTTGGATTGAAACACACCCAGCTCACATTCAAATTTAATGAGCGCGTGTTGGGAAAAAGTCATAGAAAGATTGGGGTGGTGGTAATAGGGTTGCAGCCCTAACCAATTAAAGCTACTTAAAGAAAATCAATTTGAATTGCAAGTTCAAAGACATCTCAGTCAGTGGCTGACTGTGAGCCTAAGTGAGTTGGCACTGGGGATTTCTCTTTTGCATTGCACATTTTTTCTTGTGAGTCTTTGAAACACACTTACACACTGTCAGGTGACAGATGGCTGCTTCCTCGAGTTACCACACAGTGTGTATTCAATTTTTAGACTAATGACGTGTAATGTGCTATATTTTTGACTTTTCCCTTCCAAAACTGCATGAATGCCAAATAAGGATATCTCCCACTTTCACAGGGAGACTGGTCTTTAGACCATCGACTCGGCAGAGCACGCTGCATTCACAGGTGAGAGGTTACAGTGTTGCTAGAGTCCCGTCTAATCTCCAAGGTCACAGCAACAATTTGGCAGGATGGAGATGGTGTTCTTCTTGCGTAGGTCCATCAGTACCTTTTAGTGCCACAGAGGTTTTGAGGGCGGTGAGGTTTCACTGGAAAGTGAACTTCAAACTACTACTTTCACCTACTTGAACTCATCAGATCCCTTCCTCCTTCTGGGTGAAGTGAATTCTCATTTTCACTAAGAGAGGCAGCTACTGTATGTCACACTGCTGTCGATGTAAAAGAGGCAGAGTTTTAAGCCTGATGCCGCTGAACAATTGTATGACCAGTCCCGTGTTGTTCCCCCGCTGATACACTGAAAATGATGAATCCCTCAGCAACCAAAACCAACCTGTTCTCAGAAACAGCAGGGGGAAGAATATATTAAAGCATGCCGATTCATTAGCTGAATGTCAACCACTATGTGTGCACAGACAGTGCCTTGCCTTTCAACCATAGTTCACCACATGAAAGAGGACCCAGAGTTAGACTTGAGTCATCCACAAGATAATTTAATAAGTTGCTACAATAGTGCTCTGTAGTGAGATAAGGAATATTCACTGGAACTTCATCTGCAAAACTTTGACCTCTATAAACTGATTTTTTTTTTCTTACTGTGATAGTCTTTTTCATTTTCTAATCTGAATATGAGTGAGTATGACTTTATGAGCAGCCACCCTCTCATATTAGCTGGTCCAAGAATCAACAGACACCACAGATCCACAAAGATCACTGCCAGTTTATTATGGACCACAACCAGGAAAAATGATTTAGCGTGTAAAACAAATCAGAACACAACAAAAACTATCATAAAATAGCTACAGTATAAGGCTAAAAGTGTTAACTTGATATCTATTGAGTAGCAGCTCTATATCTTAGACTGGGTTGTAAAGTCTATGTGTAAATGTTTAAAATCATGCCAAAGTTCTTAGTAACTACTCACAAGATTTCAGTGTTTCACAAAACAAAGCTGGTAAATTATATATTGTAATGTCATTTTTACTGTAATGTCAATCATTTTTGAGAAAAAAAAAACTGTAGGTACATGCTGCTTATTCATTTTAAAATGCAACAAGAGATCTATTAGTAACTAGAAAGAGAGAGCATGTTTTATCCAATATTTGCTTCTCTTTATTAGCTCCCAGATTTGAATATTTGAATTTTTCTTCCTCTCACAATGAAAGTCCTGAAAGATAAGAACACATCATATTTTTAAAGCCCTATGGTTTCATATTTTCCCACAAAAGCACTTCACCCTCAGACTGCACGCTTACTTGTAGTTCCTAAAAGTAAAATGGTAGGCAGAACGTTCATCCATCAGGCCCCTCTCCTGCGGGGCCAGCTCCTAGTTTGGATGCAGGAGAGCCATGATGCATTTCTTTTCCACTCCCCTAACATATACGGATTGTCATTAACTTTTGTCTTCTCTTTCCCATAATTTGTGTTTTGTTCTCATCTCTCTACACTCTCTCCTTTTTCTCTGCCCATTCCCCTCACCACCGAATCAGTGGAGGCGGATGGTTGTCCATCCTTAAACGTGGTTTGGCTGGAGGTCTTCTGCTGTTAAAAGGGAGTTCTTCCTCCCCACCATCACCAAGTACTTGGTCTGGACTGTCAGATTGTTGGGGTTCTCTCTCAAATACTGCATGGTCACTACAATATAAAGTGCCCTAAAATGACTGTTAGTGTAAAGTGGCAGTATATAAATAAAAGTGAATTGAATTATATTTACTAGGGTATATTATCCTCCCTGTGTGTTCATTTGGAGGCTCTGAGCAGAGGCGTTGATAATCTGACAGCTTTTAGGTCTTTGGCTTGACATTTATCAGAGATTTAAAATCCAAATGATGCCAAATAGGTAATTTTATATTCTCTTTCCCAACAAGCCAAGTTCTTTAATGACTGCATTTGCTTAAACCCGCATAAGGGCAGTGGCAGCTCCCTCCAACTGCTCCCTGCATGAACACCTCCTTTGGACTGACAATGGCCAAAATTTACATATTGCCAAACCCCAGCTACCAGCAGACACTACATTAATGCTAAACTATACAGTATAAAAACAGACCAAAAGAAAAAATTAATACACATAAAAACCTTAAATATAACACCTACTATACACAGTGAAGACTGAAGACAGTGTTTCCGAGTCAGTAGTTCTCTGTGAGCCTTGCATTTTAAATTGTTTAAAAATATTCAACTAAGCCATCATTTTCACGCATAATTTTTGTTGTTTGTTCTTTTTGAGGTTGTTTTTGTGAAATGTAATGTAACGCATACTTGTAAGCACCAGCGGAGATGAACCTCTATTCATTACATTTTTTACCAAGTTGGCAAGAGTAAATGGAGTGAGCCCAGGTATCACGATACATTGTACATATTAAAAATTAAAAATTGAGCTTATTGTTCAAAGCACTTTAAGTACTTTCCTTCCATGTAAGATTAAAAGACCTAACCCTTTCTGGAGGTCTCTGTATCAGGGCCAGGCTGCTTCTGTTATTCACAACCATTTGAAAATTTTCAGGGTTATCAGATGTGATTGGAAAAAAAAAACTGTTCAATAACATCAATGTTCACCCATTGATATAAGGTTGTTATTCACTCTATAATATACAGTTTTAATCAAGAATTATGCAAATAAAAAGTTGCTGGTGATTTGCTGGTGCACCTTGTGGTTGAGAAACACAGCCTGGTGTTTCAAAAACTTTTCCAAGTTTCTTTAATCCATAGAGCTGAATTTTGTGCATTTAGGCTTTGCAGTTCTGTAGGCTAAAGTGTGTGATGTTTATTTTAGATGAAAACTTCAAAAATAGCCTAGGGGCTTCAGAGGTTGATAAAATAATGAAAGGAAAGCTTTCTCTACTCCTGATAATGAAGATCATGCCATGTGATCAAAAGCTCCAGATGAGTTACAGAGGAAAGTTTTAAGGTGAGACTATTGTGTCACCTGCTAATTCCAAGTATTGCGTTTTATTCTCCTATTAACACAGCCACCCTTTGTCACATCAGTGTAAATTTTAAATAAAAAATTGTTAGCAAAGGTCATAATACAACTGTCCGTCTATATTGCAATGAAAGAGTTCAGTGAGGGATTTTTTCCCTGGTCCTTCAAGAAGATGAAGGTAAAAATATTAATGTCACAGTATTATCTTTATCTGTCATGCACAGAGAATTTCACTGCAAACTTGGTATGGCCTGAAATTTTTGAGCAAAATCCCCAAGGCAAATTCATGCAGTAGAAAGATATGACCCCGGCATACAAAAAGAAAGGCCAGAATTCAGTTTTTAATACTTAATTTTGAAGTCACTGCTGGTAAGTGATCTTCACGCTCTCTGCATACTAATTTGCACAGATGTCGTCCTTGAGAACCGTGTGATTAATAATGGATACAGTGTGACTATATGCCAATGCCTTGGCAGATCTGTGGAGCGGTGAACTGCAACACCGGGTTTGAAAATGTGCCTCCTTCTATCTCCACATCTCAGATGGAGTGTGTCTAAATTAACTGGGACAAATAAGAGTTAAATTTCGCCACCTTAATAAAAGGATTCGTTTTCAGGCTTCTGCAGCAACAGAATGCAGGAAATCAGAGAAATCCGATCATGCAGTCAAAGCTTGCATCACAACTACCTGCAGCATGTTTTTCTGAGAAGAATATGCACAGCATCGCTATAAGACATTTATAAAAATATAGATAATAGTATCCTCAGTAAAATAAATAAAAAGAATACAGTCAATTATCACAATAGTTTTTTTTAAATATTAAAAATAAATCTAACCACAAACAAATTAGCATCCAATTCAATTAAAACCCACCCCTCGCCACCCCCCACCCTCTGCCTGAGATGACCTGAAGCACATTTTTCTAGACTGATATTACAACATGCTGCTGCAAATTTAGATCCATATAAAATTAAATACTGCATACCAAGCCAGTCACATCTGCATCATTGCACATTCAGATGCATCTTCATTGATGGGCGAGACGGCACTCTGTAAACATTTGATTTTAGCCTGAATGTGACGCAAGAGAAGCCAGGCCTGCAGAACGATGTTAGTTAGCGTGTAAATGTTATATACAGTGCACACTACGTGTAAAACAAATACATTAACCAACTGCACTCGTTTGCTGGAGGCCCTTTTCGCGTCTCTTCAAAAGTTTAAACAGAAAGTAAGCAAGTTAAACATCCGTTATTAAACAAAACTGAACCACTTTATTAAAATTTAGCAAAGAGACACTATATCTGGGCCAAAGAAGACGCCAAAATACTCTTGTTAACTAACGTTTTAGTGCTGATGAGGACACACTGTGCATTAAAATGTTAGCAATTCAATAAACCTAGGGTGTTAAATGAATTCGAGTGGTCCAGTGCTTTCTTAAAGTTCAGTCTTTATGAAATGACCCAGAGATACTCTTCTCTTCCACTGCTACACTGTCTGCTTCTGTGAGGTGTCTGAAGCACACCTCTTTATATTTCTTTCAAATCATTTCCAGCCCTGTTATTAAACGAAGGCTCTGACATTTTTTTTATACTGTATGAACTACTTTGAAAATGGAAGAACAGATGGAGTTTTATTGCAATTCTAAAAAAAACATATCAAGGGGAAATGGTGGATGGAGAAGTCTTCGCCTGAATTACAAAAGAGTCCATTTATTGGCACTTGCTTTACGAAGTACACTACAGTGACATGCACCATTTGCCCTAATGGTGGTAAAGTCTTAATTCTACATCTCCTGGAAATAGAAAGTTTGCTATTCTTGATCCGTTTAATAGGTAGTTGTGGACAAATTAGATCTGCAATCACATTAGAAATTCAAAATGCGGCTGTTGCAGAAGGTGGTTTTTATGGACAGTAAGTAAGCCTCTGCTGCAGCAGCTTGCAGGTCTGTGATAGTCCTGGTAACTATTGGAAACAGTCTTCTATGCAGAGGACAAAGGAAAACCTGAAGGATGGGACCTGCCAATGATTCTCCCTTGTGTGCAGCCACAAGACTCACAGGCCATGTTGATTTACTGACAAAAACAAGGTCCCCCTCTGTGTGAGCCAACGTTGGTGTGGAACACAACACTCAAACAGGATATTTCACTCTTTACTGGAGCTCATCTCTCAAAGGTAATGGCTTGGAAAATCTGGACGTCTTTAAAAGGCAAGAGGGACTACAAGACTATTATACATTTCTTATCCTACTGACATTGCCATCACAGCTTAGACAAGCTGACACAGGGCCACTAGATTATTACTTTCTCATAAGCAGTACAGTCCAAAACAAAAGGGAACGCTATCATAGAGGCTTCATGTAGTAATGTCTGCCAGTGAGCATGGCAGGCTGATACAGTGTCAATCCAAACCACTACACCTACAGTACCAAAATCATTTCAGGCTCTTACAGGAGTTGGAAGTTGGAATCATTCCAGGAGTTGTGGGTGACAGCTCAGCCCTTTGTGTGTGCCACAGGCTTTTTATTGGAACCTTGTACCGCTGTAGGATTTTAGATTCAGAAAACACCTTAATCCAATAGGTGATCAGGCCACGGCACACCACCTATTAAAGATTCTGAAAATATATATCTGTGCACCACGAGAACATGTGGTCAATAGTTAGTGTACAAGACTTACCTCACTAAGCCGGCTTATACTTTAGCTCATAGCACTCCTAAGCTTCTTAACGAGTAAGCTCAAACTGAGCTAATTATTCAGACAACCTCCGTCTCATGGAACACAGCCAGGGACAGGAACCTAGCACCATAAATTTGGCAATCTGGTACTGTAACACATGGAAGCTGTGTAATTACCTAGTATAAAAAAATGCAGGATAATATTGTATGAAGTGCACGGAGCTAGAAGAGCAACACGGCTCTCTTATATCTTTATTATTCTTACAAGGTAGACTCACATAGGGCCTTTGTCAATCATAATCCTTTGCTTCTGGTTTGGCTTAGTGTGCTTAAACTGCGTTGTGGTGATATCTTGATATTTCCCTGATTTCTTTTATGTCTTCTAATTCAGAGCTGGCTTCTGTCCACAAAGATTTAAAAGCTGACTCACACTGTTAATTGTTATTCATCTTAACATGGCTTTCCCAAGTGCTTTTGTCATTTTAATTTAGTTACTTCAAAGTCAAAAACTCTCTTTCATTGTGCTGTTTAGTTAAGTTGCTCACTCAAACCAAAAAATGGGAACGCTGTGCAAATCATATTAAAGGGATTTTGAGTTTGTGAAGATTAAAATTTCCTTTTGTAGGTCACTGTAAATATGTTATTTAAAATAGTTCACTATAAAGAGGAAAATATGTTTCTGAATTTTTTTTCCTCAATGTTTACATATGTTGTGTTTATATGCCTAATAAAATAGATAGTTGATCCAAATTCCCCTGAGCTGCTGAAATACACCAGCATCTAAACTTCAAAATAACAAATGCAACTGTTACAGCATCCCATCAGCAAAGCTTTACAGTCTAAATCCTGCTTGAGCTTCTTTTTCTGGCACATCTACATTGATTTCCCCATCTATGAAAAATGCTCGCTGAGGTGCTTCATCACCTGCCATACTGACAACTTTATAATTTCATTTTGGTTATTAGCATATTACCTAAAAACTAATTTATGAAAGACTATTGGAGCACCTTCGAGGATCAGTGTTGCGCAAAGTAAACATAATTGTCTATGTAAAATTCTACAGTAATCGAATCCAACACAACTGACAGAATTGCTAACAAAGACAAAACAATACAGTGGAGATAATCATGTATTTGAATAACAGTCAGGCAGACCTTTCTATTGGAAGCATAATGAACTTCATCTGTATTTGCATTATAATCTCGGGGGCAGTAGGAAAGTGGTGAAAGCAGCTGCGCATGGAGTGCTTTTTAAAGACTCAAACTAAATAAGGTAAAAATAAGATACCGCTTTGTATGAATATATATAATATGTATAAAAATTATGGTGATGCCAGCCAAATTAGATGTAAATAATATGCAAAATACCAAAGAGTGAAAAAAAAAAATCAGCGTTACCTTTCTCTGCTGTGTATCAGAACAGTGCATACATTATGTGCATTATGTAAGAAGGTTCACTTTACATCTCAAAGCAAATGATGGTAATAATGTCTGAACTGAGTTAAATTATGTATGACTCAAAACTGAAAAAAATAATTCCAAACGTGAAATTGAAAGCTTTCGACTTTTTCCTTACTTTCTTGCAGCTTTGAATGAGGCCCGAATGTTATGAAACCTGCATTCCTTTTGGGTCCTTTTAGTTTACTGGCGCTGCACACACCTCCCTTCTCAGAATGACAAGATAAACATGTAGCAGATTTTTCATCAACAAAATCACATTACACTACATTACAAAGACATTTCAGCCACTTTGGCCGTTTAGATTCATATCCATCACACAACACCATCTGATCGAGCTCAAATTCCTACTGCAGCATGATAGCAACCACAGATAGAGACCCAAAAATCATACTCAGCAACAAGATGAACAAGGGGTCTGGCAGCAGATGGCGTGGGCCTTGTGTAGCCCCGATTTCAACAACATGGAGTAACGAATGAGACCCACTAAATCCACACAACTTTCACAAGCTGCTGAAGATGCTTGGAACAACCTACCTGTCAAGTATGGAAGGGACAGAATATCCATGCAGCAACTGATCATATCATTTCCTCTTGACACACATCATCGATACACTGGCACAAAATATTGATAAAATATTTCCAGTTTGGCTTAGAGGAGTCACTACTTAATGGCCCATGGTGGTGCTGCTGATAAAATGAATGCAAGCAGAATATGGCGGACAACACCAGATAGCTTATTAACTACACCGACAACCAAATAAAATATAATTATACACACACAGAAATACACTGAAACCACAGTGCAGCCTTTTCAGGGTTATTTTTACTACTTTACCCACACAGATCAAGTGATGTATCATGATAGCATTGTATTACTTTGAGTTCCCATCCCTACCGTCAAGTACCTTGAAAAAGTGCATGCAAGCCTACAGAGGTGCCGTTTAAACTGGCAACTACTCGTGCAGGTTTGTTTATAGCACCTGCACTTAACTTTTAGTGCCTAAAATTGTGCACAGGACTGTGTTTGTCTATCTGTCGAAGCTATCCAACTCAACGACTGATTTAGCAGTACTGCTCAGCCCTGGATTAGCATTAACCAAAATTTAGTCACAGTCAATAGATTTTTAAAAAATATCAAGTTACCTCAATGAACAGTGAGGATGATAGTGCTACAGGTCTCTCGGGTAAAGTACAATAAAATATTTCATGTCTTGTTTTGTTTTTTTTGCACTTTATACACTGTACAGCATTCTGTGAGCGAGTGTGAATGCTACATCAACTCTGTATCAAGTGAAAGTGATCTACAATGTAACAGGCCTCAGTACCACACGAGGTATTTCACCTAGAGCCAAATCATTTGGAACCTATTAAGTGTGCTTGGACCAGAATGTGCTGTAGGCTCATCAGCCATATGTTAGGCCACCGATTAGACGAGAACCATGCTGAGAGAAACACTACCCCTCAAGTCAAACGCGAGGGTGCATCTGCTTTTTTTATATCTTCAAGTCTCTTTATTACATATTTAATTGAAAAGGACGGCTCATTTGAATTCTCGCTGTTTGCCAACACGTTACCTGCTTTGAAAGGCAGTACAGCGACTGCTACAAAAAAAAAATCAGTATATTTTTAAACATCTTCTTTCCACATTTTTTCAGTTACACTTTCCAACATTTTTCTGCCTAAAATATAGTGGAAAAGAATGGACAGAAAGAACAGTGTGATATATGTATCAAAGTGTCTTTGCTCGATTCCAACGCAGTATATGATGATTACAGCTGAGCCACCAGCATGCCACAAACACCTAATAGGTTTGAGGGATGTTTGCAGCCATGGCAACACAACAAATAAAACCAATGTTTCTTATCAACAAGCGTACAAAGGGAGGGAAACTAAAAAGATGAGCCACAATGCCACACGAGTGAAAAAGCAAATGGCACTGTCAACAGGATCGTGATCGGGCAGTTTCAGGAAAGAAAATCTACTCATAGCTATAGCTTTTCACATTATTCCAATATGACTTCTGTAGTAGGATTTTAAACTGAATGACTGGTGGTTATTTTAGTGTTTATTTGTTATGATTACACAGAAAATCACTGAAGGCCATAAAATGCAGCGGATTTCACTGTCTAATATGATAAAGTCAGTTCCAACAGAGCTGCAAAAGTGACAGCCAGCTGCCAAGCGTCTCGCTAGCTCAGCTGTCTAATCTCAAAACTACTGACATGTCAAAAATTCAAAAAACTTTCACAGCAATAAAGATGTTGATGAGGAATTCTATAATTTCATGACTGAAACTGACCCTTAAAGTTTCTAATGCACTCAGTATTCCAGATGAAGACATGGTCCTCTAAAATCATTTGTTAATGTGATACATGCAATTCATGTTTTTAGATATATAAATTACGCAGTGAAAACAAACATTAACTCATTATTTAGGCATGCAGACATGATCAAAAATATTAGCTAATATGACAAGGTGATGAGGGAATGGTGTATAAAAGAGAAAAGAATAGACACTTTTAAAAAGAACTTCTTTAAATTTATTTATTTGCATGTGCATTTCAGACTGGCTCATAAATCTTGGCATTACCTTTACGGTCCTTCATTGTTTATTGCATTGTTTATGGTTTTACTGTTTTTATTTTTGTTTTATGCTCTTATGTTTTATATTGTGTTTTGTGAAAAAAAAGAAGAAAAAAACTAATGTGATTCAGTATTCAGAAGGTAAGGTCAGAATTTGGTATATGCGACATCCACATGTACACTTTGGGCCCCTTAATGGAAACCAAGGATGGTACCAAAGCCCTGTATTAAACAGGTAGACAGCTAAATTATATAAGACCACAGTAATGATAAGCTCTGACATTGTTCTGTTCTTGATACCAGAAATATTAAGGCAACAGTTTTCCTATTTAGCATTTCTAAGTAAACGGTATCTCACAGATTAAGACACTTGAAGGAACTATTTTACTAGACACTAGCACTCCTGTAACAGAGCTCACATTATCACTGACTCCTCAGTTTCACTATGTTCTTTGAGAAGTGCTTTTTCAGCACCTTGCTGAATCTACACCACAAAGAATTGAGGCATTTCTAAAGGGAAAGGGGACACAAGAAACTTCAAATAAAATGTCTAAAAGGAGTATATATTTACTTTATCATGTAATCCCATTTTGATCCCCTATTTAAACAATAGTGCCAGAGAAAATGCCTGTGTAGCCTAAATACAGTCAAGTCAACATACAATAGAAGTGCTTAACTGCTGAAAGTCTTATCACAGTCACTCAATCGACTTTTCCTCCTTAACCGTGGATCAAAGGGGTATCCATCTGCTATTACTGAGCGAATGCCATGCGCTCCTTCAGTTTGAGGATTTCTCAGACGTTATCTCCTTTTCATCCTGAAATGGAGCTTTATTTCCTCTGAGACATGCACTAAGCACAAAGCAGCACCCAATCATCCAGCCAAACAAACAAAGCATAAAACAAGAGGAAAGGGCATTTTCGATTTCCACATTTGTCATATTAACATGCAGCGTGCCAGTAATTAGGAGAGGTACTGTATTTGTGTCATATACGGATGATTTATCCGAGGAACGGAAGGTGACAGAAGCCAAGCTGAGCCGATAATTGCTGCTGACATTCCTTTTTTAGCTTAACCACAAAAATCTTCACAAATTTAGGTTCCCTTTGCCGAGGATGTTTAATAATTAGATATACCAATATTACCTGGTTAAGACAATGCTTTTTATCAAGATTAATGATCTCTGTGAAGCTATGAAAACTAGAGAGACAGATACTAAGTGTTGCAGTGCTATTTTAAGTTACTCCTGTGATGATTAAGCCTACAATAATGATATATGGAATATGGAATGAGGACCTGAGCCAATGCAATGATAGAGATTTGGTATAAAAACAGAGATTTTAAACCTATTTGCAAAGTTTCACAGTGTAACAGTAGATATTTTTATACCTTCAACATAAAAAATATATGCTATATATTTTTAAAAAGACAGTTTTTCAATAATCAGTAAAAATCTTCCAGCAACAAATATTCAACTTTGCATTAGAAGGATTCTCTTCATTTCTTTTGTTAGTAACTTGATAAGTAAGTTGATCAACTACTGCTGCAACTCTTAAATCTGAGTGACTTTTGCATGCACATTTTAGAAGGTGTGAGTGTTTCCAATATAGGTGAGGGACAAAATGATCGCCTAAACAATTATGTGCAATTTTTCTACACTGTAAAACCCAATAGTGCTTCTTACTAAAATAAGTTAGTTTTTTGTACTCAGATCAGCAAAATAGTTAGAGTAACTTTTATAAAGTGAGTTAAGTAGATCCAAAATGAACATTTTAATGTACTAACTCACTTGCAATAAGTGCACATACGTTTATCATTCATTTTGAGTAATGTTGGTTTGACCTGTTTGAGTTGTGATCACTGATTCAGACCACAGAAATAAAACCCCTCCTTTTTCTGACGTCATCACTGAGCTTTGCGAGCGATGCAGTGTTTTGTCTGGACTTGTCCGCCATTAGAGGAAAGCTCCGACACAGAAGAATTTTAGCAACTGCATTGTGAAAATTACAAGGTAAATGTTTTTGCTTTAATTATT
>VUQK01040332.1:0-10099 GCA_015106715.1 Bujurquina vittata
TGTAAATCCCACACCATTTTCAATAAAGCAAACAAGAATTTTTTTCTTTTCTTACTGTTATGATGTTGTGTCATGGCATGTGAGTGTTTGGGAGACACATACACACATATATATATATATATATATATATATATATATATATATATAATATATTATACATAAAGTTTATATACGTATGTTTTTAAATTTATGTCTCTAAGTTACTCCTCCTGTGGCCAGATTTAAACTCCACCATCGTGGACTAAAGCTCAGGATGGTGGTCCTTGTTCTGCTCTGGACAGGAGCCAGCTGGTTACAAGATACTGAATTTTGGCAGAAAGAGTGGAGGACTGCACAGTCTCCACGCAGCATACAATAATCACACTATCTCTGATGAAGAGTAAGCCACAAATATAAATCTGCAAATGTAGCACAGCATGAACCACTAATTCGCCCTTTTTTGATATTTCAGATGCAAATCTGCAGTTTCTTTGCAGGAAAAAACAAACTACATTTGCATTTTTACGCTGGACTCACCTTCTGTATTTTGTCTTTGAGCCACTTAGAATTTGGGTTGATGCACCACGGTTTATCTTTATGCCGCTTGTCTGCAATCCTAGGAGCAGAAACACGATGCAGTTAAACATTTTTATGAGAGTGCATGTGTCAAAGTCAGGCCTGTGGGTCCAAACTGGCCCTCCAGAAAATTTAATCCAGTCTGAATATCACTTTAAGTTTTGGCTTGCTCAGTTGCAGGCAACGAAAGCAGCTACGAGACAGTTTCAGTTGAGGTGAGAGGATGAGTATTTGAGTGTCTGTCTGCCCTGCAAAAATTTCATTTTCATGTTTGAATCCACATACGAGCAAATTCGCAGCCATTCACAAGAATCAGAGGCTTCAGAAAGCTGCTGAGCTAAAACAGGACTTCTTCTGCACCACAGCCTGTTTGCTCAAACCCAATCAGAAAGCTTTGAAACTGTAGGCAGGTTTCATTTTTATTTGCAAGTGCTTTCAGTGGCAGCGAGCTAAGCTGCACAGGTACACTGCTTTACTGGATTTATCAAGTTTTTATGAACTGTTTGAGGGCTTAAGTGAACCAATTTACACAGAAGAAGACTGTAACGAGCTCACATTACAGGTACATTAAAATACATCAGTAAACTATGACCTTCATGTCAATGTCATTTCCCCGTGTGGCCTTGAGCGAAACTGACGCGTCTGCCCCTCAGATATTTCCCCTAGTTCTTATCAAGATAAACGGTGGGAATCGCATGCACAGTTCTTCCAGTCTCCAACCACAGTAAACTTTACTAAAGGTTATTACAATATTTATATTTACCGTGAAGCCCACAGGGGGCAAACGTTAACCACAAAAAAGTCCAGAGAGCTGGTTAATGTAATAACAATATGGAAACATTATAAACTGTGTGAGCGTGCTAAAATCATGGGGAGCTTACAGGAAGGCATGGCGGTTGCAGCCCTCACGTGGTTTCTGCTCGTAGCACCATTTGATTCTCGCTATCTTCCTGGAGCTGAGGCTACGGCAGCACGACAGGCCTACGACCGAATCGGCTGCAGAGACGCAAAGAGAGAAAAAGAGAGGAAAACAACGAGATTATTCAGGGTTACAAGACTTCCTCTTTGCAGAGATACATACGGATGAAGTCGGAGCTGCGGGTCCCTGAATAACCACTGACGTACATTTTAACTTAAGCAGAATCACAGGACTGCTGTTAGAGTTTCGTGTTTGTGTATTTCTTTTAAAACCACCTCACTGTACTTTGAGGGTCAGATGTGATGCTGCCGTACTCCTGTTAGACTGAAAATGTATTCAATGACTGATAATCTAGCCCAGTTTATGAGCATGTGGAGTGTTTTTATCTGGCACTGATTCAATAAGCTTTACTTTATTGTACCATTAGATAGTGTTCACACTATAAATGCTGTGTCGGCGGGCTGTCTTAAGGAAAGCCCAGTCTATTGTTGCTAACCGACAGCATCCTCTTTATTTTGATTTTGAATTGATACCTTCGGGACGGCGTCATAGTAAGTAAGTAAAAATGTATTTGTATAGCACAGTTCAGCAACAAGGCAGTTCAAAGTGCTTTACATCAAACAAATGTGCAGTAAAATCATTAAAAGCATTAAAATATCAATCAAAACATCAGAATCATCATCCAGAATCATAAAAACCATCAAGCAAATACAAATGATAATCATAAGGAGATGGTCAGTGTGTAATAATATATTTTGTTCAGAGCAGCTTTCACTAATCAGAAGCAGCATTAAACGGCCTTTTCAGCTGTGATTTAAAGGAATTTCGTATTTTGGCTGTTTTGCAATTTTCTGGCAGTTTGTTCCAGATTAAAGGTGCATAAAATCTGAAAGCTGCTTCTCCATGTCTTGTTCTGGTTCTGGGGATACAGAGTAGACCAGAACCAGAAGACCTGAGTGTTCGGGAAGGTTGATACGATGATAACAAGTCTTTAATATATTGTGGTGCTAAACCGTTCAGCGATTTTTAAACTAATAGAAGTATTTTAAAGTCTGTTCTCTGAGCTGCAGGTAGCCAGTGTAAGGACTTTAAAGCCAGGGTGATGTGCTCTATTTTTCTGGTCTTGGTGAGGACACGAGCAGCAGCATTTGGATTTTTTTGGCAGACCTGTGAAGATACTGTTGCAGTAATCAATGCAACTAAAGATAAATGCATGGATGAGTTTCTCTAGATCTCGTTGAGACATTATGGATGCCCTTAGCCAGAAAAAGGTGTATAAAGGATTATTTGTGCCAAATGCAATTAGTATACTGAATAATATGATGTAATGTCTTTTAATAGTCTTATTGGAGTTTTATGTATTTATATGATTGTACATGTATGAATGTGTGTTGATGATTATCATACGTGGTGAACCAAAGACAATTCTCCACTAATGTAGACATCAATTCTAACAATTACAGCTGCATGATAATGTACTTATTATGATCAAATAATTATTAATAGTTCACATACAGCCGCTGCAATCATGCCATAAAGGAAGGGCCCACCAAATAATAATGAGCCAGTAGAGGGAGGATCCCTCACGGGCACTGAAGTCAGTGCTGGAGCTAACTTGCTTAACTTGCTTTATGGCACCGCACGGGTCTGATGTGGGAGCCACTGCTACACTGGCTCTATTTTTAAGGCCCAGCTGCACATTACATGTGTTGTTGTGTTATTTGATGTCTCTGTGTGCTAAATTGTCCATCTTCACTGCAGAAGGATTTAGTGTTGTGTGTAATCCAAACACAAGTATCCGACCTGAGACACACGACTTGTTTTAATCCTGCTTGTTCTGCTTTCAGTTTTTGTTTAATTTCCAGCCTTTTGCATGATGGTGCACAGTGCTTGGGGTGCTTAGCATCGAGGCATTGTGGTTTACACTGAGTGCATTGTAGTTTTGAGTAATACTATAAAATGCCAAATCTACTATTGAGTGAGTCATGGAGTGATTTCAGTCACAGGCTGCTCAGTTTTTCAGACGTTTCCTTTTTTTAGTCTCGCTAACTTCTCCTTTTATTTTGCCTGTTTGGGGATTTTTCCTTTGCTGCTATATTTGCTCACCTCCTGTTGACGACCTTTAGCCTGGATCAAACTTCTTAATTTTGTACTTTAGCCCTTCTGTGGCGTCCTGCATGAGTTTGAGTCCTATCTTCTGTGATTGCTTTAAAGCTATAATCCACATAAAAGTAACATTATATCCAACTGTTTGTTGTTGGGTTTTTTTTGTTTGTTTGTTTTTTGATTAGCAATCTATAACTGCTCCTTTTCTGATGATTTTTTAAACTTGTCTTGCCCAGACTGTCTAAATCCTAAAGGTATTCTACCCCAAGCCATCTCCACTGGCTCATAAATCCCTGCAGCTCTCTGTTGTTTCCTTTTTCCTCACAAACTCAGTTTTCCACTCTCTCTGCATTTTTCTCCTATATCTTTTTGCATAAAGAGCTCAAATTGCAGGAGACACCCACTGGGACCTGCACACATTTCACATGATGCATGAGTCAACATTCAATCCCGAGTTCAGTCTTACCTTGAGACCCTGAGTAGAGCATCACAACAGCCAGGGTGAGCAGGAAAATCCAGCGGCTGACGGAGAGGCTCATCCACATCTTCATACTGGCTTCTTCCTCGTTCTGCTCCTTTGTGCAGAATTTGCGAATGTTTAATGATGAATGAAGCAGAGATGGGGGGGACCTTTTATACTGTAGCAGCACACAAAAAGAGGAACTACATCTGTTTCTTGAATGGAAATACTCATGCTGCAAAAATGACGAGACAGACAAAGACTCGTGCACTCAGAAAGGTCTGGATCATGTCCATATATGTTCAGGTCCTCGTCAGCGTCTCAGACAAGAGCTCATCGCTGTCAGTGAGCTGGAAGGCTTTTTTTTCGCTCACAGTTCAGATTTGGTATAAAGAAAAATCTCAACTGTGACTGAATGCGTCCTGGCCATCTCCATCAGATTCTCTACATTAAAAGTCAAAGTGAGAAAGTCTGAATGATCTAATAAGAGATGCAGAAACAATATTTTCTCCCTATATTTTTCTTTTAGTGTGCCTTCCTCCAGGGAAAGCCAGAGCAGGTTAGATGCTGGTTGGTTAAATTCCCACTTGCTGCCCTGGTTCTGATGAAGCAAATACACTAACCAGGCACTTACAAGCACTGGCCTGGACCCCCTTTTTAAAACTGACATGATAGCATCAGACAGCTGCTGCAGATCTGTTGGTGCCACGTCCATGACGTGCATCTCCACCACATCCCAAAGGTGCTCTGTTGGACTGAGCTCAGCTGACTGTGGAGGCCCTTTGAGTATAGTCCATAAACACAGTGTTCAAGAAACCAGACTACTATGGTTCATTATAAGGCCATCAGAAGATGGGCACACTGTGGGCTTTAAGGGATAGATGTGGTCAGCAGTAATACTCAGGTAGGCTGTGCTGCCAGCAGGCTGAACTGTTGATTCTGACCCTTCCATCTGATTGTTTCAGCAGAAACAGACTCATCAGGCCCGGCAACATCCATTACATCCAGACCTTATTGTCCTACTCTGGTGTGAACTGTACCCTCAGTTTCCTGTGCTTAACTTACAGGTGTGGTTTGATGCAGCTGCAGCCCATCTACGTGGTTTGTTGTGCATTAAGAGATTTTCTTCTGCAGGCGGTGACCTAACGAGTGGGTGCTTGAGTTGCTGTTGTTTTTTATATCACCCTGAAGCCGTTCACCCAGAGACCCACCGCTCACCAAACATTTTCTATTTTTTTGACCATTCTCTGTAAACACTACAGATGACTGTGTGGGAAAATCCCAACAGCTCAACAGTCTCTGAAACTCTCAGACCAGCTTCAGACCAGTCACTTTCTTCCTCATTTTGACCACGTCTGCATAGCTAACTCCATGCTGCCATGAAATTTGGTGATTAGATGTTAACCAGAAGTTGAGCAGGTGTACCTGAAGTGGCCGGTGAGTGTATGTTTAGAAGGAAAACGGAGTCAGACCGAACTTGGGGACAAATGTCACACTTGTCTCTAGCGCCACATGGTGGTGATGAAGCTGCTGAGCATCGGCAGTGATGCGAGCCTGAAGATAAGATAAGATAAGATAAGATAAGATAAGATAAGATAAGATAAAAAACTGTATTGATCCCAAAGCGGGGAAATTTGTGCATTACAGCAGCTCAGTACAGAGAAGAATATAAATATGAATAAAATAAGACAAATAAAACAGAAAAGAAAAACACTATAACAACAAGACACACACACACACATATATATATATGCAATTTAGCCGGTCATGTACACAGCACATACAGCATGCATTATGGGTCAGTGTAATAAATAAAGATGTGTGTTATGTATGGATAAAGGGATGGCAGTGGAGGTGAAGTGTCCAAGTGATTTGACATCATGATGCGTTTTGCAGTCTAACTGCTGTTGGGATGAATGACCTGTGAAAGCGCTCCTTCCTGCAGCGAGGATGTTTCAGTCTCTGACTGAAGGAGCTGCTCTGCTCACCCACGGTCCCATGCAGCAGGTGGTGGGGGTTGTCCATGATAGATTTCAGCTTCACTAAAATCCTCCTCTCACCCACCACCATCACAGAATCCAGAGGACATCCCAGCACAGAGCTCGACTTACACACCAGCTTGTCAATCCTGCTCCTGTCCCTTTCGGTTTATCCCCCCCCCCTCCCCACACCAACAGGCCACCGCATAGAAAAGGGCAGATGCTACTGCTGACTCATGAAAGGTCTTTAACAGTTCTGCAGACACAGAAGGACCTCAGTCTCCTCAGCAGGTGGAGTCAACTCTGGCCCTTCTTATGCAGGACGTCTGTGTTTGTGTTCCAGTCCAGTTTGTTGTTGAGGTGAACACCTAGGTACTTGTAAGAGACCAAGGTCTCGATGTCCTTTCCCTGGATGTTCACAGGTGTTGTAGGGGGTGACTTCCTCCTGAAGTCTATGACCATCTCCTTTGTCTTGCTGTCGTTGATTTGGAGAGCGTTGGTCTCGCATCAGCTGACAAAGTCACTGATGACCCCCATGAACCCACACAAGTACAGGGAGATCATGAAGACTGGATTTGAACCCAAAACCTTCTTGCTTGTGAGGCGATGGTGCTAGCCACTGTGTCATCCTGCCACCCCAAATTTGGATGATGTTTCTTAAAGGACTCAGAATAAGTGAAGGGTTGAGGAGGGAAATACAGAAAGGAGGGAAGCGAGGAGGTGGGCCTGCAACACACAGGAAACAAATAAAAATACACAATGAGAGAAAAACAGCAGAATATAACTGCACCAATAAAAAGCAAAAATGTTGTGCCTTTCTCTGGGAAGTGTGTGCGAAGACATCGTTCCCAGCAGTCCTGCCATCCCATCTGTAACCGTGAGCTGTGTCTCTTTCATTATCTCAAAACGGTGACCCTTTAAGTTCAGCCTTGATTTGGAGAAGGGGATGAAATCACAAGAAGTCAACACAACTGTGTTAGCACAGTTAAAAAAAAAATTAATTACCGGTAAGAAGAAGAACGGCAGCTTCTGCCCTTTAAATCTGCCAAACCTTCTACAGATCTTTAAGAAGGTCTCTGATCACACATTACAAATTTATGTCTTTGCATTGATTCATTTTGAACTTTTAGAATGTTTATATATTTCTATGTATTTTGTTGCTTTTTATATATTTCATTTTGACTATATCTTGTTAATCATTCCACCTCCATTTGACCTCAATGCACATTTTTATTTGATCATTCTATTTATATCTTCATCTTGTGCTATAGTGTAAGAGTAGTGGTCAAAGCTTTTCACTACTAGTTGTACCCTGTGTGACCATACATGTCGTACATGCACGGACATGTATGTCATGTTTGACATGCATGATTTGATTTTCATGGATAGAGACAAGAGAAGTAGAACTAAACCCAAAGCACACAAGACAAAAAACTTTCAAAATAAGACAGGAAGAAACTAAAAGGCACCAATTCAATTCATGTGAACGTGGCGACGACTTCACACAGGAGACACAAAGGATGGATTACAGACACGAGACCAGACTGGATGTGAAAGGGAACTGACATCATAAAACAAGGAACCAAGAAAAACTCAGAAGTATTAGGAAATATTATTGTACTCAAAGGCCACGATAAAGAAGTAGTGTCCAAAATCACAAACTCACAAAACTCAAAACTGTGAGTCTGAGACCCACAAACCGTGACACTGACACTGCAGTAGGCGCTTCCTCTGAAGACCTCTGTTCAGTCTCTGGTCTCTCTTACCACAGGTGACCGAGTTATAACCACAGCCTGTGGTTTATAACTCGGTTACCTGTTATGTTTCTACACGTGAAGGTGAAAGAATCAACCGCATGCAAGTGGTCACAAACGTGTCTGTAAGGCACGCACTGATATCATCTAATCGCATAACTTGGCACAGAAGCCTGACTCGTGAAAGTTGCTGCACAAGATGGCAATGATGAAAGAGAAAGACTCCTGAAACGTTCTTTTAAATTATTAACAGAAATATTTTAATGGATGCTTGATTAATGCTTAAAAAACGTCATTCTTGTTCCGCATGTGAGTAACAGAAGGGGAATCACCTAAAGCCAGGGGCCTGATCAGAGGCACACTAAGAATGACTTGCAGAGACTGACTGACCAACTATTTTTAGCATCCACAGTTGCCATAATAAATAAAAGAAGAAACAGTCGTGGTTACATGACACATAGTTTAACCTCTAAAATAGGAATTACTCACACACAAGGAATGCACGTGTGCATCAGAAATATTCAAAGAACGGGGGTTGCTGCTTAGCACCGACTATGTAGGACATGTTTTGCTGTAGCTCGCACGGGATATGTCTTTTATTGCATATTTTTGCACCACCGAATATATTCTTTTGTAACTGTAGGGTCTACCAGTGAATGTAGCTTCAAGACTGTTGTGCAACTTGCAAGTACTGGTACTAAACATGGGGAGAAACAACTCCAACAAGTCTACTCGCAGCAAAGCTGACCACGAGGCTCCTGCTGAACCAGATGTTAACAGCATTTTGCTAACCAAGATGCAGCAAATGTGACTAAGAAGGAGATTGCAGCGGCCGTGGCACCATTGGAGGCTAAAATCACTTCGTTCGGGACTGCTATTCACAATTTGGAGTGCGCTGCCAGCAATCAGGACGGGAGGCTATCGACCCCAGAAGCCTCAGTTAACTCACTAACTACAAGTGGCTTACGCTTAACGCCTATATTAGAGGGGAAATTATTTTCTACGGAAATTATGAAAACAAACTAAGAATCTGACAGCTTAGCACGTTGCATCTCTCAAATTGACAGCTTATATGCAATATCACCTTCTCTTGTGTTGCAAGCTGAGTTTGATGTGCTTGTTGATACAACGTATTACTGACTTACTACTTCAGTCTGGAGCTCAGTTTTACGAGCATGGGGACAAGGGTGGTAAATTATTGGCCCATCAAATTCGACGGACATCAACCTCTTGTCACATCTCTCAAATCCAAACCAGTCATGGTGTCACAACCAATCCTGTTGAGATTAATATGACCTTCAAGGACTTCTACATTTCATTATACTCCTCTGAATGTGCACCTTCTTTAGCCGAATGTGATGAATTTTTCAGTGATTTGGAGATTCCTACTGTCAGTCAGGATGTAGCTGATAACCTTGTCATTTCAGAACTCATTGAGGCAGTCAAGTCCCTGCAGGGGGGCAAATGCCCAGGCCCTGACAGGTACCCCTGTGTGTTTTACAGAATATTCTGGGACAAGCTTTCCCCACTACTTCTAAAGGTCTATAATAAGTCTCTGACCTCTGGACGCCTAACCTCGGACCCTTAATCAGGCAGTTATAACTTTACTTGCTAAAAAGGCAAAGATCCACAACTTTGTTCTTCTTATTGTCCGATAAGTCTGCTTAATGTTGAATTTAAGTTGCTAGCAAAAACAATAGCATTACAGCTGGAGACTGTGCTTCCCAATGTGGTTGGGACTAATCAGGCTGGCTTTGCACAAGATAGACATTCCTTTTCCAACACAAGGTGTCTTTTCAATGTAATATACAGTCCAGCCTCTGTCAACACTCAAGAAGTTGTGATCTCTTTGGATGCCGAAAAGGCCTTTGACAGAGTTGAGTGGCCATACTTATTCTATTCTATTAAGAAATTCAGTTTTGGGGAAAATTTCCTGTCGTGGATTAGGTTGTTCTATTCTGCCCCCTATGCCTCAATTAGGACAAATAACATACAATCTGACTACTTCCGTGTCAATCGCTCAACACGCCAAGGCTGCCCGCTGATGGCCCACCCTTTCAGTCCGGGGTATCAGGGAAGTAAATTTTTCTGAGAATTATAATCAATGGATTCCACAATCCCAAAAATTTTGTAGTAGAACCTCTCAAAGTGAGACAAAGTCTTTCTAATTTAATGAAATACAGTTTGTCTTGGAGCCAATGGACATGTGAAGGAGGTTGCATCGACACAGAGCAGCGTCTCCGGCCTCCAGCTGTCTGTCCATGAAGAGCGACCTCTCCAGACATGACACCCCCCCCCCCCCCTGCCCTAAAATTACCTCCCGCCC
>VUQK01040335.1:0-10595 GCA_015106715.1 Bujurquina vittata
AAATCGCTGGCAAATGTCCAACAGCACATGCCTACAGACAACATAGTGACTGGGATGATGTTGCCAATTAGGCATATAGGGAGGCCATAACAGTCCTTTGTAGTGTGTTGGAGAAGGTGTTTCCTCCATCTATGACATCTTAGACATAAAAATCTCTGCATGCAAGCAAAAGGATGATGAGCATGTCCAGAAATATTATGCTCGCCTGACTGATGTGTTCACCATACACAGTGGCACTGACCACCCCTACATACCTGGCAATCAGATTACTACCTGGGAAGCTCATCTGAGAAATAGCCTTAGAGATGACAGCAGCACAGATTAAGAGAAAGTGTGTTTCTTGTGAAGAGGCCAGACTAGAGGAGTTCAGGTGCCATGCTGCTCGTGTTGAGAGTAACCTCAAACCCCAGCAGATGAAGAAAAAGGGAAAAAGAGCTCCAAATAGCAACCCTAACCACGTACCAAGCTTCTGCTGGAGAATGATGCCATTCGAGCACCAGAGGATGCAACTGTAGGGGCAGGGTGAGGGTGGCTCAAGAACAGGACGATGCAATCAAAATTGCCCCTACAACGACAATGCTGCTGGTGATGGGCATGGCCTGCTGGACTGAGGCTAAGAAGGGGAGCGGGAGAGACATGCAGCTGCTATGACTAAAGTGAGCCCTGAAGTTGAAGGTACCACACGTACAGTATACACACGAGAGCATACACTATAACATATGCACACACTTGTGACTCAAGCTGTTTCCTATCTTTAAGAAAAAAAATAGACCCTCTATAAGCACATGTGTATTATGCAGATTCTTTTTGGAAAATGCCTCAGTATGATTTAATAGTGCATGGCAAGCAAATTCATTGTTGGAAAGTAATTTACTACATACTCTGTAGTAAAGGGTGGGAAACTGCCAACTCCTCCAAAAGTTAATGGAAACTATGTTCACTCTGTCGGAGTGTCAGGACAAGTGATGAGAGAAATTTTTACTGCACTGTAGTGTAATGATGAACTGGGGAAAGCTTTCAAACATGCATTTTTACCATCTACCTGTTGGATCGGGTCAGGATTTAATGTGTCATTTGAGTATAGGATTAATTTCAAATCCTGAGGGCCTCGAAGTAGTAAAGCCTGAAGGGTTTAAGCTGATACTCACATTTTTGGCCCCGATCAGCTGTTATTGTCTTATCAGTAAAGACTGCTAGCTGGTAGCATAAGCTACCTACTTTTGGAGGAGGCAAAAAAGTGCACACAGCACATACACGCAGAGTACATGTAGCCTGGCTCTCCACACTGCACCTCACATATCTCTGTGGAAATAGATAGCAATTTTGTGTCTAACTGGCAAGATAAGAGGATACATTATTATTCTGTTGTTCACGATTGGGTATTTACAAAAACATTTTCTCTGTTGTTGTTCACACAGAAAGAAACCTTCAGTTGGTACCACTCTCTATAACATGTCACACTCATTTCTGTCAGAGGAAGAAGCTACTGCTTCGTGACACTGTGGGCTCAAGGTAAACATGGTGTAGGCTTCATTAAAAATGTAGAACCGGTGGTGAGCACCCAAAAATCTGATTAAAGGCCTCACTAGCGGCGCTGTGGGTAGGCGCTCGCCTTGCAGCCGATTCGAGCCCCCGTCCCTGCGCTGCATTGTGTACCTTGGCAAGACACGTAAACCACATTGCCTAACGGTAGTGCCGGTCTCTGGCTGCATGACCGCAGATGCTCGTCTCTAGATGAGTGATCTGGAACGATCATTTCATTGTGTGCCTTGTGTTCACAATGACAATGAGTTGAATCTAAATCTAAAAGCAATACCCATTAAGTCGGGAAGCCTTTGCTGGTGTTACCCAGTTTTTGAGTCCTTAAGGGAAGCAGAATTAATTATTCCATGTGACAACTCACCAGTACACGCACCAATTTTCCCTGTTAAGAAAATGCATGATAAAGATCAGCCTACTGCGTGGAGATTTGTACAGGATTTACAGGCAGTAAATGCAATTGTGCAGCTGAGAGCCCCTGATGTTCCGAAGCCCTACACTATCTCTGTGGTGGATTTGGCATTTTGCTTTTTGTCAGTTTTTCAGTTCACCCTGTCAGCCAGTATTGGTTTCCCTTTACCTTTAAGGGGAAAGGTTATACACACACTCACTTGTGTCCTGGCTGCTGAGTGTCCCAGCATTTATAATGATGCATTAAGGAGAAGTTTGGAATTGCTACAACTTGCTAATGATATGGATCTCTTGCAGTATGTTGGTGATTTAATGATTTGCAGCCCAAATAAAAAACAGTAAGAAATAACTCTAAGGTTTCTGACACAAAGCCAGTCTTTCTAAACTGCAGTTTGCAAAGCAACAGGTCACTTTTCTGGGTCATGTGATCACAGCTGAGGGCAAACCTCTCTCCCCCAAGTGTGATGAAGCGATTCAAAACATACCAAAACCTATAACAAAGAAGTAAATGTTCTTTTCTAAGAATGTGCACCTACTGTCGTGCATTTATTACCAACTGTGCTGCTTTGGAAGCACCACTTAGTGCTATTGTGCTTAGGAAGGGCTTACAGTCATGTGATGCAGTGACACACTGTACACGCCACAGGCTGAGCAAGGTTTTTGTTGATTTTGTTGAAATCTGGCTCTCCAGTCTGCACCAACCTTGGGTCTGTCTGACCCCACAAGACCTTAAACACAGACAGTTGCTAAGAAAAATGGTTGCACGACTTCTGTTTTCTCACGGCATCCTGGAGGGAGAAAACCACCTGTGGCCTGTTTTCAGCACAGTAGTCTGTTGCAGCTGGACTGCCTTGCTGTGTATGAGCTGTTCCTGCAGCTGAAAGAGCCATGGTGCCCTAACGTATTTTTGGTTACTCTGATCTAACCTTGCTTGTTCCCCACACAGTTTTTCTCATTCTTTTAGAGCAGAAGTCATCACATCAGCATTGCACATGATTTTGGTGCATTATGGAAACACAAGCAGCTTTTTAAATCTGATAGTAAACTTATTCGACATCATCACAAAGTGGCTGCACTGCAAGATGCTGTCGTTCGGCCGAAGCTTCATCAGGCAAATTATAATAACAAATGTACCAAATTAACACATGTTAAAACTAAGAATATGGTATTTTATTTTTAGTTAGTTTTCCAAATTCACAAAGTAATTTCAATTATAATATCAGCTATACTAAGCAGAAAGTCAGAAAATTCATGTTAGGCTGATTACTTCAAGTATCATTCCTAATAGCATAATTGCCTAAGTCATATTTTGGCCAAAATTGAGATATCTATCTAAATGAATCTACACTGTTAGGAGAGTAGAATTAGGTATGTATCTCAAAATATGACTTAAGCAATGCTATTAGGCTAACGATATGCAATATCAAACTGCACTCCCCCTTTAAACTCTTTAAGTCTACAAAGAAGGACCATACAATCTTTTGATCGTTAATTATCAAGAGTACTTTACTCATCTAAAATGAAAGATTAAGAGAATTTATCCTGCATTTTCTAGATTAAGCAAAGTTATTTGGTCATAGTCCTTTCAGATTGTGTTTTATTTTCATCAAAACAGGGAAAAATAGCGACACATGCAAACCAGCAAACTATAGCATATAGATATCGTCAAAGAGAATGTGCATGATTGTTAGCACTCACTACTGTCAGTGTCATCCTGGATAACAATGCTTATTGACATGTTATTGGTGAAAGAATTAGAAGTATTACAAGAATTGCTAAGTTTTTATTTTAATTTACAAAAAAAGCATAAACAAGCAACCATTTAGACGTATTAGTCTGGTGGTTTTTAGTGGAGCACCACAGGGCAATAGCCGCTGACCAGGAGGAATTAAGCCTACATGGTGGGGTGGTTGTAAATAATCTCTAAGGTTATGTGGCAACTATATTTTGTTTATATTTGGATGGGTCGATTTTTGATTCATACTGTGTTAAATATTGAGTGTATACAGTTACTCCGCTCCAACCAGTAGGAGGCACTGTGAGAATGCAGTATGACTTCAGCTCGTGCATTTCCCTCATAGCTGAGGAGGGCATCAGAGACGACAAGCCGCTTCTTCTGCTGTGTCATCCTTTGATTTTCATTATTTCAGCTATCTGTAAAACTGCTCACGGGCTCCGTGACCCAGGTTAACCAGGTTCTCATCCAGCGTCTCCTTCCCCACTTCAGGTACATAGTGACAACAGGGCTGAACTGCAGGTCTCTGGCCAGCTTGTCACTAGTTCTGCACACATCAGCCATTTCCACAGGTCTCTTTTTCCCTTTCCATATTCCAGTTCTCAACTTTCTGTATTCTTCTGCCACAGAGGTTGAGAAGATATTCGCCTCTTCATCTTCTTCAAGATCCTTCTGTTCTTCATCTTCAACTTTGTCATCTTTGTCATTCTGACATCCTCACTGGTGGGATCTCCTTTAGAGGGCTTTTACTTTTGTCACCAGACCTTTTCTCTTCTTTTACTTGTTCAAGTGGAGTGAACCTAATGAGTGTCCACAAGTCCCTGTGGCTCAGTCCAGCTGCTCACTTGCCTAGTTCAGTTGCCATTCTGGCTAATCCTACTTCACTTACTCTGCACTTCTTGTCAAAGTCTTCTTCCGAGGAAGTCTTCTCAAAGATGGAGGTTCCTTTTGCTCTCAGATGGCCTCCAGGTTCTTCCTTCATTGGAGACCTTTCTTTTAACTTTGCTTTAGTCTTTCTTGGGTCTCTTTCGTGGCTCTCTGCAGGCATTCTTTCTCCTGCTCTGGAGATACTGTCAGCATGAATTCCTTTACTTCATTGTGGGCGGCTGCTTTGCTGAGATACAGCTTTACTGCTGCAAGCATCGTTGCTTCTGCTGTCCCCCAATGGATTCAAATCAGATTCTGTCAACAATATCATTGCATCTCCATGGGAGGCTGGGATTTTACTCAGCTTTATTTTCTTCTCAGGCTCGATGAGCCCATTCCCTTTGTTGTACCTTTGATGATTACTGCAGCCTCTATGACATGGGCATTGCTGTGGCAGGTAAATGAGAGTCTGATATCCTTTCAAGCCAGTGAAAAAAGGAGTTTTATCCCTTTGGTCATCTGATTTATTGGTGATTTCCTCATCATCTTCTCCATTAAACCCAGTCAGGCTGCATTCTTCTGTCAGTGGGGTCTACATGTTAACAACATTCAACTTTCAGCTTCAAACTCATGATCCTGTCTGACACACTTTAACTCTACACCACTATATTCTTCACATACTCTTCCTTTAAGATTAATTTCAATTCACTTCAGTTCAATTTTATTTATATAGCACCAAATCACAACAACCACCTCAAGGTGCTTTATATTGTAAGGTAAAGACTCTATAGTGATTACGATGATTAAGAGAAAACTCATAAGTCCAAACAGCCCTCTATGAGCAAATGTTTGGCAGGGGTGGGAAGGAAAAACTCCCTTTTTAACAGGAAGAAACCTCCAGCAGAACCAGAGTAAAAAGAGGTGAATGAAAAGAAACTCTTAGTACAACTCAGATTACCCTACACCATTTCCCTTCCTAGATACACCATGGTAGGACAGGTTGATTCCATCTCCAATGGCCCTGACCTTACTTCCCTTCCACCTGGTCTCTTGCATGTCCTTCTCTCAATCATATCAACCAGCTCTCTCCCTTTACCATAGTCCCTACAGCTAGAGTTCCTACTCTCACCTCCACACGCCTGGCCTTCCTTCTCTCTCACAGCCTCCTAATACACCTCCCCCATCTCCTCTTCCTTTGTCTTCATCCAACAGTAGCATCAGTATTTTGTTGGCCAACAGCACCAGAGGCAGTTATTGTTAACCCACTGATATGCTATGGAAATCTTTCTTTTTATGATCCCCATGTTTCATTTGCCAAATTTTTACACCAGATGCCTTTCATGATGCATGCTTTGCCATGCATATGGGCTTGGGACCAGAGATAGAACCACCAACCTTCCAATTTTTGGGTTTAAGCTTACCTAAACGAAATCTACACCTACACTAAGACACTGCTACTGCTAGAAAGTGAATTCCCTTTGTGGTTGTCACAAAAATGAACACACAAATCAGCAGCATCAGTTTTCGAGAGAAGAGGTCCCCAACCCCTGGGCCGTGGACCGGTAAGGTCCATGGGTCATTTGGTACTGGGTCATAATGAAAGAATAAATTACATAATTTCCAAAAATTACTTAAATAATTTCCATTTTATGTATCATCTGAGTCTGAACAAGGTTTTATTTTGAAAAATGGGCAGACTCTATTTGTTGCATCAAAAGTGAGTCATAGACGGATGCATGTCAAGATGCTCGTCTCAAGCTGTGTCCAAATTCAGGGGCTACATCCTTCAAAGGCCACATTTGTAGGCCAATTATGTCACAACAAGGCAACGTCCAAATTCGAAGGCTTCTCCAAATACATTCTTCTTTTACCCGGATTTGAAGGACGGGTCCAGTGTATCCTTCGTGGCCTACCATATCCCATGATTCGTTGTGCAGCAAAACTCAAACTTGGCAATGGTGGAGGAGATCGGCCAATGGTGGAGAAGATCGGCCAATGGTGGAGAAGATCAGCCAATGGTGGAGGAGAGTGTCCAAAAAGTTTGAAATATTATAGCTACCGTGACACAAAATAAACTTTGAGGATATTTTCAGGCAAGAATGTCGATGTGCGAGCCTCAAATATCTGCTCAATTTATCAAGATATCGCTTAATTGCAAAAATGTTTTTGGAGATGTCCACTCCCGCAGGTCTAACAGCGGCTCGCCTCACCAGCTGTCAGCTGACTGGGTGATCGAGGCTCACTATACCCGGAGAGAATGCCTGACATTCTTTTCAAATCCCTGCTGGCGTTCACTCAGATGATATCTAGCGGTTGAAGTATGGTTTATTTCAATGTTTCATTTTTTTGTCTTTATTCCTTGATGTTGAAATGTGTTAGACATGTTTTAGCAGCTTATTTTGAATTAAGAGATGACATTAATTTAAAAAAAAAAAGGAGCCAGGTAACACAGATTTGAAGGCTAGACCGTCCAACCTCACAGCCACTCACTTCCAGTCTTTGATTTCTTCGTGGGCTTCAGAGGACTCTACGTAGGCTGGGTCTCTCAAAGGATGGAGTCCCCGAAATTTGGGGACACCTCACGTGATACGTTACCGCTAAAATTAAACCCACAAGATTCACCGGTTCCCGTGCCTGTCTAATGAACTAGGTTGGTTGACCTACATAACACTCGAGCTTTGAGTACTAAACTAGAGTAGAAAGCGCTCTTTAAGAACTAGCTCATTTACCATTTGTATTTAGCAACACTGGGGATAGCAGCGAGGCAGACCCAGCCAAGCGTTGAGCTTACACTCTCGACTCAGCGGTTCTGCAGTCGCTCTCCATGTCTATTGGTGCCTGCCTGCCGATACTTACTGAGGCCAGTCCCAGCCAATCCACAAGCTAGCAAAAATGAGTTGCAGAGAAACAAGCGCAGGGCTCTGATTCAGCGTTATGGTGAGTTGTATTTTTCATGCATGGCAGTGTTGGGGCAGAGAGGATGTTACTCATGTCGTGTTATTGGTGCAATGTCATGAGAAAGCTGCTGATAAAGTTGCATACGAGTACACAGTGGATTCACGTCTCTTGCTATATTCAGAAAATATCACAGTTTTTATGCTGGCGTATCATTTATTTATTTTGTTGTATTTATCCGCCACACCTTAAAGGCCAGTCTGTGAAAATGTTGCCTGACATTAAACCGGTCCGTGGCACAAAAAGGTTAGGGACCACTGATCTAGAGTTCTGTGTGATGCTTGGTTGAGATTCATTCATATTTTCCACATTCTACACACAATACGCATGTGTGATACATGTGTGTATAGTGGACTGTGTGTGTGTGTGTGTGTGCATGTATGTGAGACTCAGTTGCTGCTGATCTGCCCTCCTCCCTTTCTCCAAGGACATTTGGCGAGGAGTCATTCCCTTTGTCTCTTCATGTCTCCACCTCTCACTGCTCATACTGTCATCCTCTGTCCTCTCAGGTCTTCCGAGTCACTCGCTCTAGATCGGCTGTATTGCAAGTTGCTGTGTCTCCTGTGTGTCACCTGTCTGTCTCTGCCTTTTTCTTTCTCTCTTTGGGCCAAAACTATATTGTTCAGTCCTTTTATCTCTCCTTGTCTTTCTTCATACACTGCACCCTCTCTTTTGCTCTCTCTCTCCTTTGTTGCTCAATGTTTTTGCTCGGTTTACTTTGATACCACTCTGTCACATTCTGTGGGAAAGCAGTGACTATAGATTTAAGAGAGTAGTTTAGACTTAAACATGTATGTGGCATAAATTCACATCGGTAACTACAGTAAAAGGCCCTTTGTTATTATGTTCCTTCATTTCTGAAGCTAGCCTGCCACCTTGTGGCCATGCTAAAGATTTACAAAATGCACCATTTGTATGTGAAATTCAAAGAGGTGATTTTTTTCTAAAACTTTTAGCATTTTAATAAATAAATGAATGAATGAATCTAAAATAGTTGTAACTCATTCCATTTGGCATATATAAAAATACAGAACTTAGAACACAACAAGATTTAAAGAGAAATTGTGATAATTACTCAATTTTATTTAAAAAAACAAAAACAAAAAACTTTGGATCTTGTTGAAGGTTTGTTAACATTTATTTGATTGTTGTGGAATGAAAAAAAATCACAGTGTTTATTTTCCATTTTCTTAACTGGCAATTTAGTTCAGGGTCACAGGAGGCTGAAGCCTGTCTAGCATGACGGGGTGAGTGGTGGAGTATGACCTGGATAGAGGCTCAGTTTATCCCAGGATTATTTTTGTGTAAAATTTCACAAGTTAAATTAAATAAATGATTCTGTGTAAAGAGAGAGTTTCTTTAGAAGATCCATTTAAACAGTGCTAAAAAGGAGCTCTGGCAGGAACTTTTTAGTCCAAAGAGTGCAGCTTGAACCTTTGTTTATTTATTATTATTATTATTTATTTATTTGTTTGTTTGTTTATTTATTTTAGAAGTCTAATTATTTGTGTCTAGAAAAAATTGGAAAACTGTTGGGTCAGTGCTACAGTTCCGTTGTGTGTCCAGCCTAACCCAGCTGCCATTCAGCTGAGGCATCTTACACCGCAAAGCATTTTTGTATGCCACGTCTGTTAAACAAGTACTTTTTCATTATTACTTTTACTACACTTGCTGCTAACACTTTTGTACTTCTGCTTTGGTGTGTTTGATTAGAACATTTTTTTGAACAAAATACTTGTAAATGATGAAACAATGGTAGTTTCAAAATGGAACTTTTGAAGATTACACTACACTATACTGCCAAAAGTTTTTGGTTCTCTGCTTTTACAACTTGAGTGACATCCCATTCTTAATCCAAAGGGTTTAAGTTGATGTCGGCCCACGCTTTGCAGCTATAACAGCTTCGTTTCTTCTGGGATGGCTTTTCCACAAAGTTTAGGAGTGTTTATGGGAATTTTTTACCATTCTCCCAGAAGCGCAATTGTGAGGTCAGACATAAGTTGGATGAAAAGGCCTGGCTCACAATCTCTGCTCTAATTTATCCCAAAGATGTTCTATCAGGTTGAGGTCAGGACTCTGTGCAGGCCAGTCAAGTTCTGCCACACCAAACTCCCTCATTAATGTCTTTGTGGACCTGCTTTGTGCACTGGTGTGCAGCCAATTTGGAACAGGAAGGGGCCATCTCAAAACTGTTCCCCCCCTCCACCAAACTTTACACTTGGCACACTGCAGTCACATAAGTACCGTTCTTTTGGCAACCACCAAACCCAGACTTGTCCATCGGATTGTCAGATGGAGAAGTGGGAGTTGTCACTCCAAAGAACCCGTCTCCAGTCCAGTGATGGCGTGCTTTACACCACCACATTCAAAGCTTTGCATTGTGCTTGGTGATGTACAGTAAGTTTTGAATACAGTTGTTCAGCCAACCTATTCCACGAGGCGCTGTTCTTGAGCTTCATGAAGGCCACATGAAGTTAGGAGGTCTGTAGCGATTGATTCTGCAGAAAGTTGGTGACCTCTGCTCACTGTGCACCCCAGCATCCACTGACCCCACTGTGCCATGGAATTCACTGAGCTCCTGAGAGCGACCCATTCTTTCACAGATGTTTGTCAAAGCAGTCTGCATGTCTAGGTGCTTGGTTTTATACACCTGCACTCACAGAAATATTTAACCTAACTATTAAGATTTATGTAATTTTATTACATGACAAATTTCCATTTACTTTTTTAATTTTTTTTAGACCAACCTATCAATAAACCTTACATGATGTATATTCATTAGTGTAATAAAGCCTATTTATTTCAAATGCATAATCCTCAGGTTTATGTATTTACTATTAATAAAGTATAATAAAATCTTATTAATAATAAGTGTATTTATTTCAAATACATAAAGTATATTGTTTGAATTGCATAATACCTAAACATAATAAATAGCATATATTTATTTGAATTACATGTCTTTTATGCTTATGTAATAAACCAAATTAATCAAAATGCATCACATTTATGCAATTCCTTTCCATTCAGTACAAACAGACCACCTTGTTGATTCAGCAGCTTTATTAACATTAAAATATGACAAACA